>WEZZ01030786.1:47594-80479 GCA_013400585.1 Chloropsis cyanopogon
GCCTTCATTTTCAACTTGCTCTTACTTCATAGTAGATATTTAAATTAAAGATAGAAATGAAACCAGTGCTACAAGTATTTGTAACTACCTGAAGGGAAGTATGACTTTCATATCTATATATATATATATATGTATATATATATATATATTCTTTTTTTTTCAGCTTTAAATGTGTGTCTGCAAGATTTCTGTTTCTCCCAAATTTTTCCTTTTTAAATACCATCCAATCCATCCAAATGAAAGACTACCAGCCAATTACCCAAATGCTGTCCTGAGACAACCAGTTTCTGAGTACAGAATTTGAAGTTCTTACATCCCGAACAGTCTCTCTGTGGGTGTCAGTTTACAGTTAACTGTTTCTACACCATTATTCCCCAAAAGCTTGTGGTTTCAGAGGCTTTCAGCTGATATTTGGGTTTAGTCTAAGCCCATGTCCCTTGCTGCACTGCAACCTTTTGCCCAACCCAGGCGGATTAAAGCTGCCATGTGCTTATATTTGTACATTTACAACATTCTGAAATATTTGCATTAAAATTCAAGTATCTCCTGGTTGGGAAGAATGGCATGTAACCTTCATATACTTTTGTACACAAACCTTGGAGAAATGTTTTTTAAACTCCATGAAGGAATTAATTCTCAGTCACTTCAAGGTGATATGTTCTGAGTTAAAGCACTGCCAGATACTGTGCATGGTCTACAAAACACTTCTCAGCTGTAAAAAGAAAATTTAGGGTAGTTCTCTTTTCTTTTTTAATTTTTTTAAACCAAATGGGAATATAACCAGTGTTCCTGACTTTTTATTATTTCCTTTTACTGAGCCATATTACATACCCAGCACTGTTTCCATATGCTGTTAAATTTTAGGTAGGAATGAGGGGTAGGGGTAGATAAAGTGTGGGATCCCTGGTAAAATGCTTAACATCTGCTCAAATAAAACCAACCAACAGCGTCCTGAGATGCACACAGACATTTATCAGCCATGAGATTTGGAAACTGGCCTTGCTCCAGCTGGAGCGGCCTCATTTGGAAGACTGCTTGCAGTTCTTCACACTCTCAGCTCTGGAATGGCTCACACAGGAAAAGGGAGAATAAAGCATATGGCCGTGAGAGAGATAAAGGGACCAGGAGATAATGGATCTTTGGAAAAGCAGGAGGAAGTGCAGGGGCTTGACGTCTCCTAGGAGCATGGGACACGCAGCAGAATCTCAATGAGGTGACACGAGGTGTGCAGAAGCCTGAGTGAGTGGCTGTGGAGCTGGAATGAGCCAGTGCTAAATGAGGAAGCAAAGAATTCTGGCAGCATTTCCTTACAAGACAGTGATTATAGCATGAGAGATTAAGCTGTTAACATCATCAGCAGAAAGGCAATTCAGAAAGTCTGACAGTTGGCAGGAGGGCATAGACATTAGTGAAGAAATAGAACAAAAGCAGGTAAATCAAAGGGTGTGCTGTGTTTTCCCCTGCTCTATTAAAATTCCCTTCCTGCCAGGGCAGCATGCAGCCCCTGGGAGGGTAAGACATGTGGGACACCACAGCAAAGCCAACTGGGGAGCCACAAAGAGAGTTACCAGATCCAGAGTTTGAATTTTAGAAGCTTTTTAATGCTTCAGTTTCCAAGTGGCCCAGGACTGATATCACTCCATGGATCAGGTGAGGAACACACAGGCCTTTTCCTGCAGCACTGGCCCTCAGCAGTGAGAGGCACGGGCACCCTTCAGTGTACTCCTCTGTGTGCCACAATGTGTCCCCTGGGGGGAGAAATTCTGCTGGAGCCAGGAAATAAACAAGAAGATGATGGATGGATGGATGGATGGATGGATGGATGGATGGATGGATGGATGGATGGATGGATGGATGGATGGAGAGCAGTTCAGATCTGGAAATGCAAAAGGGAGTTGCTAAATCTCCAATCTCAGCCTTGGGGTACTATTTTTTTCCCACAGTAATTCCCATAGAAACAGCTGCTGAAAAGACAATTTACATCTGTAAACACCCTCTTTAAAATGAGAGTATGGTGTAATGTAACTTGTCTGAAAGGGAATCAATACAGACTTTCTCCCAAACCTCCTGAATAAAAAGCAAGGATTTAACAAGTGGGGATGGTGTTACGGATTTTATCCAAATTCTGATGCCAGCCGTACTTTTCCTTAAACAGTTATCTGCACAGCCGTTTGTCCATCTCCTTATTTTTAAAAAATGACTTTTGACTGAAATGCCCCATGTGGGCACCCAGCAGGATTCAGATTAAGCAGCTCCCTGGGTTTATGCAGAGACAGGAAGCACTTGTTGTCTCTGTTTGGGCCCAACAAACAGATGGAATCTGTGCCCCCTGGGGACACAGCTCCAGTTTAACACAGTGATCACAAACAGCTTCCTATTCCTAAAGCGTTGTCCAAATAAGGCAAATCCCATCCCAGCTGTGCTACGGCACAGACAGGAGTAAGGAACTCGTTTCTGCCACTGTCACCAGCTGGATGGAGTGCATAATGAGGCCAGAATCGGTTCATGGGACATAAATAAATCATCATCAGGCAGGTGAGTCTCAGAGTTTGTGGGAGAAGGAACAGCTAAAAAACATTACATCATTTTGTCAAATGTGATCCATCCTGTTCCTTGTCTCTCCAGGAAAAGAAAATAATTTAGTCCTTGTGTTTTTGTTCAGACAAACACATAAAAAAAAATAGGATTTCCAATGTTGTACTTGTCTATCAATTACTTTTTCTGACACAGCCTGGTTAATATAAAAACATTATTATGTAAAATGATAATTTCCTCAATAGTGGCTCTGGATTTTGACTGACAACAGTACAACAATCAGCCTGTTCTTGCATTCTAGGAGTGACTATTACACTTTTTTTTTTAATATTCCACGTTAGAAGACCTACTGTCTGAGCTGACTCACAGTATGGACAAGGCAGAGTGGGAGAATAGTTCAGCTGCAATTCCTATTTAAAATTACCAAAAATCAGTTAGTTGCACAGTCAAACTTCCTAAAACTTCCTTCTGCTTCCTTAGAAGAATCTAATTAGGAATCAGACACAGGGTAATTTTGTCTCCCGGGGATTTTGAGCCTCCAGTACAACTTTAGCCAATTTTTAACAGGCTCTTATTTAATAAGAGCATTTGTATGGAACGTGCTGTTATCACAGCAACTCAGAAAAACTCCAAGGTTTTCCAGTGTTGGATTGTGGTGGTTGGGGTTTTTTTGGTTGTTTTTAAATACACATTTTTTTAGTATATTTCCTCTCTATTCTATCTCCAAACCCTCCAATAAATTCTCAGCAAAATTTTCAGTGACGTTGCTTCAAAGTAAAATCAGTAATGAGATGTTTGGATATTTTTCTGAAATAGAAGGTGGCTTAAATGTAAAAAAAAAAAAAAAAGGAAAAAGGATTTTGTTAGATCTTTTTTGGGTGTTTATATTTCTTTTCCATAGTCGCCATCTAATTCTATTTCTGACAGGCACAGATAGGGGTAGGAGAGCTCAGTTCTGTGCCCCTTCACAGTGATGTGTTTAAAACATTGGTCTTAGAACACTTTTTGGTATCTTCACTGAAGTTTTACAGGAAAGAGAAAGTAAACCTTGTGTGGACGAGCAAAATATTTGCAGGGAGAGTGAAACTGTAGAAGTTGTGAGCTGTCTTGTCACTCTTTAAAAATAGGCAAGATGGGATCTAAAGTTTGTTCTTGACTTTAAAGGTTGACTTAAAAGAGAAGTTCAAATGCTGTTGGAGGCTGAGAATGTGATCTGTCCCATTACAGACCTCGTCTATCGCCACCAATGTAGGGGTGTCATGCAGCTAAGGTTCAGGAAAATACCAGGACCTGCTGATCTAAAAGTGCCCTACAAATCCTGGGATATTTCCATAAGAGTGTACCATACTCGTCCTCATCACCTAGTGGTGGTTTTCTGTGTCCCTGGAAACTCTTTGCAAAGCTTGAACAGAACCAAAAATACCTAGAGATGAGATCAGAGATCTACTTATTACGTTACAGTAACTATAATAACTAAAGCCTTTTTCAGCATGAAGTGGTATAATAGTTGAGGTACTGATGTGAAACTAAGGCAGGAAAATGAAAAAAAATGCAGCCTACTTTTACTACATTTCTTAAATCCAGGCTTCTCTCACTTCTTTAGAGACTTGCAAAACGAACCATCAATCTCAAATTATCACCTCTTTTTCCAACTTGATTTTATGCTATCAAGTATCTGAAAAGCACAGTCATCATAGGTGTTTTCAGGGACAACTCACCCTAAATTTTTCTCAGCTTCTGTAATTAGTTAAGTAGACACATGTTGTTACTTGGTTGGATCAGAACAATAATCAGTACATGATTCCTAAACTCTCCTCCAAACATCTCTCCAACAGAGATGTCGAGGTGCAACGAAGCTGACCTGGAGTGCAAACCCTGAACCCATCCACCCACCAACCCCAAATCTGGTAGCTTTTTCTCTAGTATTTGTGGCAGTGTCTGTATTTCATGGCAATGCCTGTCAGGCTGCCTTCCAAACACAACAATAATGGGTCAGAAGCTAACACTATTATTTAATTTGGAAGGAATCACAGGGTTTCATGACCTAACCCCCCAGGACTGTTTGACACCAACGTGTGGAAATTGCAGGAAGCAACCCACAGGTTATAAGTCTTGCAGTGCCCAGCACAGTCTGCAAATGGGAGCTCAATCTCTCTGTTCATAAAATTAGACAGAGATAGGAAAGTACTTGGGTCTTATAAATCCCAGGAAATTAATTTGTCTACGGTAAAGTTCCCAAAGAAATAAAACTGTTTTCACCAAAATTATGAAGTTATTTTCCCACCTAAGAATTTGAGTGGGAGATGTAGGTCACAAGGCACAAAGATAACTGGTTAGATAAGGGGGGTGTCTCTGAAGTCTGGTTAAAAAGGCAGGTAAAATTTGAGGAAATGGTCTGTCTCTCCCCTTCATGCAGTGGGCAGGGGGAGAATGGTCTACCAGGTAGAAATTCTGCATCACTGAAATTTTAATTCTCTAAATTTTGGTTGAGTTCTGGGTTAAAGACCCCTACCAGCCACTGTTTCAAAATTCACCACGACTGGGAAGAAAAAAATTCCATGGGATTGTTCTATTTTGGTTGAAGTGTGGCAAGAAGAAACCAATGATGAATCAGGATGAAATATGTAGGAGTATTTTATCCAGAAAGTGTTAGGAGAGGTGTTCTAGGGACCACTGAAGCTCCTCAAATCTGCCCTTCAAAAAGACAGAGCAAGAAATCCATCACAGGTTTTACTTTGGGTAGATCAACTTCTTCCAGCAAATCATGCAAATGAGGAGTTTGCTGTGAAGCCGGAGGAACAAGAACCCCTGGGTCCCCACCCTGACCTTCCACTGAGGAGTAAAACATCCTGTAGCAGAAAATTCAAATCACTGTACACTGATACAAAGCCTGACTTTAATTTCTGTAAAGGCCTGGGGAGAGAGAATGACCTCTTAAAAAATTCTCCCTGCGATTGAACTCTTCAAAGGATATTTACCAGGAAACTGTATAACAGGCTCTTCAAAAAGTTCCAATTTTGAAATGCTCATTGCTTTCCTACATACTGATTGTTCAGAGTTGTGAAGAATTGAGTTTGTATAGAAGCCAACAAGGAAAAATTTCAAAGACTTTTCCAGCGTTTCGCTGGACTAAAAACCACTTTTTTTGGTTGTTTTTACAAGGGTATAGAAGAAGGGGAAGAGGAAGTAAAGAAGCAAGGTTTCCCATACATCTGTGTCATGTGCCTTGTGTTTCCCTGGGAGCGAGCATTAATGGAATGTTTCATCTCTGCCTGACCTGCTGTCACAACATTTTAGAGAGCTGAATCCATGTGAGAGCTGGATCTTCTAGCCACATCTGACTTTACAAGTTCCTGGGTCACCAGGAAGAAAAAATACAATCAGAACACATGAGGGGGGACCCCAAAGTGCCACCAAACAGCCCAGGCTCGGGCACTGCACATGCCTGGGGAATTTGTATTGGTGTTAATATGTCAATGCCAAAGGTCTCTGAGGAGACATGGAACAGCAACAAAGATTCACTGTCACTGTCTGCCCTTTGCAGGACAAGCCCTACAAACAAACAGATAAATTTTCTTTGTTCCAGGGCTGAGTCTTGTCTGAGGCAGGTTTGGGAGGCCAAGAATGATTTCACCCCTCCTTGGTCCCTCTGCCCTGCTCCTCCCCACGTCTCTGCTGCAGCTTTCCCTGGCAGCAAACCCCAAACAGGAGCTGCAGGTGAGGATTCATCCTGCTTGGCAGTTCAGGGAAACCATGGAAACCATGCAGGGCAACTGATAAGTTTTCAGAGGCAGCACTCTGCCTTGTATCTACAGGAATATAAAAGCACACCTTGGCCAATTCTTCCATCTGCCATGTGCATGGGACACACCAAAATTTTTGTGTACATTTCTACAAGGACATGCAGGCAATGCAACCTCTGTCTGGTTGTGTTTTGTACATGAGGTTTTTTGTGTGTTTTGCAGGAAGACATAAATAGCTTTTAGGCTCCTTTGCTCATCTGGTTGGATATTGTCATACATGAGCATTGTGCTGTTCTGTGTTGGCAGCAGCAGAAACACATGGAGTTACACAGCAGTTTTATTTCCAGATCATGAATCCTTCTCATCTGATCTTCCTTCAGATGAAGTATTTCTCTTTCAGGAAGGGCAGACAAACAGAACCAAATGACCTCTGACCAATTTAAAGCAGTTGATTTTTTTTTTCCCCACATGTCTTAGCTGGTTTTTACACTGAAAATGTGATTTTGCATAGCAAACAGGGACAGGTTTGCCAGAGTGACCCAAATAGAAAGCTAAGTGCCAGCTCTGGGATTATGGGTAAGGCACTGTGGCCCCAGAGACCCATTCCTGTGATAATAAAATGCCAAAATGTTAGGCAAGATATGTATTGCATAAAAGACTGTAAACTAGAATTTTTTTAGAAGGTTGAAGATTGTTGAGTAAATGTTATTTTTCCTGTCTTAAAGCCAAATTGTGCAACCAGAGATTTGACACAGAGGAAAGGAGCCTCTGTCCCAGGTTTGTCTCTTGGCTTCTCTTCCACTTGTTCATTGTCAGGAGTGTATGTTTGATTCATTTTTATTTGTTTAGGGTTCTTTTTAGAACGTGTTTAGGTTTTTGTTTTTTCTTATCTGTTTTTCTNGTTTTTGTTGTTTCTTATCTGTTTTTCTTGGTATTACATAAGGGATTTTCAAAAAGAGCCAAGATAGACTCAGATCTCTGTAAAAGGGCTCTGGGATTTCTGGAAGCTGCTGCAGAGCACAGCAAGGACCATGACAGAGCTGTGATTTGCAGGGATGGAAAGGGGGATCTAAAACAGACCAAAAAGACATGAAGGGGAAACCAAACCAGAAACATTTAATTCAGATATGTCATAGTAATGGGGAGAAGAGTAAAAAGTGTCAGCAAGAAAATGCCCATGGACCTCTGCTCCCTGCAGATGTGGAGCTCACCTTGGTCTGCTCAGAGGAAGGGTGGCTCTACCACAGCTCTTCTTCATGAGAAATCCTGTGGTGCTCAGTCCATTCTGCTCCAAATATTACGATGCTTTTTCATGAATCTATTTTATGTGCAAAACAAAGTTTTTAAAGCAATTTTTGTTTTATTTGCTCCTTCTCAATTAGCTACAGCGACCCAAAGCAGAACATCTGAGATTTAGGTTTCTCTGACTTGACTTCTCTCTTTTATTATTTTTTTTCCCTTCCCCTAGGTGGTGTGATGCTACTGAAAGCCAATAAATTTAAGGGACAGCATTGTGGAAAGGTTATATTCAGTTTTGAGATAATTAATAACCTTGTGAGGAGGAGAGCATAAACCATTTCAGGCACATAGCAATTTTAGCAACTTGCCCCAGCTTTAGGGACATGAAAGAGCAAAGAAATAAATATGTGTTTATTGTTTATTAGGAAAAAAAGTATGATCACCATTATAAAAGGTACTCTGTGAAATATAACATTTCCCAAGTTCCTTAAATTTAATTAAGTTATCCATTACAGTAAATACACTATGATACGAGGAAGAAACTGAGGTATTTTTAAAGTAAATGAATACTGTTCTAGTCTAAAATAAATAAGGTTTTTTATTAATTAATTGATAGAGCAGGATTGTATTATTCTTACTATTTTATATCTTGTTTGTCAGCTTGGACAGACATAAGAACTGCCAACTACTGTGTTCCAGGATGATTGGGCAGAATACTACTCAAAGGAACAGGCAAATAAACCATCTTGTGAGTTTAGGATATCTCCCATGTGAGTCTCTTTCAGTAGATATAAAGGATAGCTAAAAAAGAAAAAAAGCTCAGCATTTCAGTGTGAGGACACTTTGGATTACATTTACAACTCCTTAGATTAAATCTTAGAGCCTCTGAGAAAGTGAACTGCAGTAAGAAGATAAATGCTGGCCTATTAAGCCAAGATTGACTTCTTTTTTTTTCTTTTTGTTTTTTTTTTCCCAATAAGATGTTGAAAAGATTCCCAAACAAATGATTAAAATACTTGGAGAAACTGTCAGCTTTGACCACACTCACCGTAAATGCCCCTGTTTACAATCCTGACTCTGTACACAAGGAGAACCCCATGTCTTTCCGCTGGGCTCCTTCCTCATCCACAGCATTCCCAGGCAAAGGAAAATTTTGGCTGATGTAGGGTCATGGGCTTAGGCCTTTCATAAAGAACCAAATTCTGTCAATATTTTGCTGGGTCTGCCAGTAATTTCACAGTGATTCTCCAGAAAACTTGTTGTGTGGACACGGTGGAATCTTCCATGTGTAAGGACCTGGATAGGAAAAGCAGGAGTGAGAAAGGCAAAACATTTTCCTTTGTGACAACAGAAATATGTTTAAGACTTTTTATTCCCTCCCTTCAAAGTCCAAAGCCTGGCACCAGCCAGAGCCACTCTCACAGAGGAGAGACAGCCCAGCTGTGAGTGTGGAGGAGTGAACTGGCTGCCAGAGTAATTTTTGTTTGTGTTGTTAAGAAATAGGCTTTCCTGAGAAACCGGGCAAAGGGTTTTGCTTCAATACTTACCAGAACTGTTATTCCTTTTCCCTTGATCACCACTGTGTTAGATCTGTGCTCATGGCTGATAAAAAACACGCAGTCTATGGTAGGACTTAATTCCTCACAGCTGGTTCTCCTCCACAGAAGAGTTTTCTGCCCTGAGAGAAGTCATCTCTATTTCCTATCTGAGCAAGTCTGACACATTACGCTTTTGGCAAAAGCAAAATCTCCTCCCAGTGCAGAGGTTTCTCTTCTATCCCTCCCCTCATGATCACTGACTTTTCTTTTTTCTACTTGAAAACAGTTTTCTTGTTTCAAGTCTGACAGGATTTTGGAAGCTATTTGGAGGAATTAGTTATTTGATTAAGTAACTTTTTTTTTTTTTTTTTCCATCCCAGTTTCTAGAGCTTTTTGCCAGCTATTCTCTTTTGGGGGGGATCTTCCACATCCATTTCAGGTCCCAGACTGAAGCAGGAGGACAAGGCAAGCACAGCTTCCTCTTACCCAGGGCACTTTAGAGTTGTGGTCAGCTCAGGAGAAGTTTCCTCTAGAAAATAATGACGTGAAGCTCTCTCTTTTATCAGTCTCTTTCCATAAAAATGTGCACTTCAGGATTTTTTTTCATCATCTCACAAACACGTAACTAAAAAATATAAGCAGTTTGTGTTGGAAATGTTGAATGCAGTATGTGACAGATATGAGGGTGCTACAGCTCCCTGCTCCAGGTCCAACTAGCAGTGAGGCTGAAGGTGTAGCCCCAACTATTTATTTTCTTTTAAATTTTATATATTCAAAGTAATTTCTTAACTAATTCAAAACATGAAAAATATGATGGTGATATGTATTTGCTTGACTCCTCTGTGAATTACAAAAAAGAGGAACAATAGAAAGCCAATGTAAATTGACAATGGGAACAGAAGAATGAGGCATAGTGAGGCTTGAGAGAAAAGGTGAATGTGTACTAATTAGTAACAAAAGTTCCCATGGTTTCTGGGGATGTTTGTTCTGATGAAGAATTTAAAAGCATCTTCATTAACTAATGGACTATTTCTCCAGCCTGGCTGGCCCCAGTTTTCAGTCTGTGACTCTCTCCTGCACAAGGTGTTTTTGAGGGCTGCTCACAGCAGTGTGAAATGCAGTGCCTGCAGATTTATCCTCCATCTCTGCACCATGTAAGAGCAGTTGTTTCATTTATGCATATCCGAATGCTAAGCCAGTTTTATTAGCTACCTGATTACGTTCTCATTAAGAACAAGGCCTGTGTTTTTATTTCCAAAATGTCATGTGTTTCTCACAGCAATTCCAGCCTATTAGCCAGGCTGCATTTCTTCCATGGGTATCTGCGGGCATTCAGCCCAGATCAGTGTTTCTTTTTACTTCCTCAGAGAAGCCCTTACCATTTTGGCAGTTCACATCAAGCCCTACCAGCCATGAAAATGCCAGGGGACAGATTGCAGTTTTCTCTTTCCCAGAGCAATCTGCTTTCACACAGACAAAAATAAAAATTTAGTGTGCTAAGGAGCTATGGGAAACCTGTGGTTTTCAAAAGGTTGGCATTAAAAATTGTGCTTGTCATTTTGTGCTGAATACCTTGTTCAGTGTACAGAGGCAGGGCTCATCAAAAGAATAATTTCTGAAATGGTAAATCGTGACCTTTGGTTTTTTCCCCCAGAAAACATAATAAAAAAAAAACAACCTTCAGGGTATAAAGTTTCCCCATTTCCCCATGATCAGCTGTGGTTGTGCGCATAAGAAGGCAATGCAGTTAATCAATCCTTGAGACATTCACTTGCTAGAAATAGGCAAATTAAAAAAGGAAAACCATTGTGGTGAACTAAGTGACTTGTTTATGGAAGATTAGTAATAAAAAATTAAGTATTTCTTAAGAGAAATTTGGTTATTGTTTATTGACATTAGATTTTCTGATGTAATCACTGTGCAGTTTTCACAGAGTCACAGCCAGATTCACGCTGCACTTTTGAATGTGGGGGCTGAAATGGCAATTTAAAAAGAGATTTCTCACTTTTATATTGTGAGACACTCTGCCTTTTAATTTGCTTTGCTCATATGTAACAATAAAAAGTTATTTTTAGTGTGCAAATAACTCCAGAAGTTAAAAAAAATTAGGGGTTGTAAGGGAGGATTTCATTTTACATTTATAAGACAGCTACACCAGCTACACCAAATATATTAGATAAGCTAAAAGCTGAAGGAAATGGTGCCACACTGATTGGATCTTGATTTTTCCTTTATGCATTTCTAGAAGCTGTATGAAAGAAAATTAATGTACAGGGAGGAAAAAAAATATGCATGCCTCTGGTTAAAATAAACTAATTGAAAGAAAAAAATCCTAATTGAAATTGCATCTGTATACCAAAAGGAAAATCTCTACATGCTATGAGACCTGTGGGTAAAAATACCTTACACTTGAAAATGTATGAGCTGTATCCTGAGCTGAAGTCAGCATCACTAGAAATAAACTGATTAGGACAAACACAAACCTCTCATTATTCTGAAGTTCCTCCAAAACCCCAGTGATCAGGAGAATATAGTTTTAAGCACTGAGAAACAAACATTTTAAGACTTGGCCAATATAATTGATATGTGCTCCCTGAAATGCTTTTTGTATTCATGAAGATCTCATATTGAGTTTATCTCATTTTGGTTTTAATTTTCACTCCTATTGGGGTGAAGGCAGTAGCTGTGTCCAAAGGAATACATTTAATAGTGAAATCTATCCTTGTCAATTCAAGTTGTTGACAAGAAAAATAAGTTTTCTGCTTCAGAAAATGACACTGAGAAAACCGAGTGTCCCCAAACAGCATCTGAGAAAGGTGCTTTCTGATGGGGGATGGGAGAGGGGGGAGTTTCTTAATTAAATCATGATGATGAATCTCTCAAGAAAATACACAGAGCAAGCTCTTTAAAGAGGAACCAAATAAATGTCAATGCTTTATTTTCCGTGAAACACCATTCTTTGTGTAAATCAATTCTCTGAAGTGTTCATTGAGACTGTGGTAGTGATGAGGATCAAGTTATCAGACCAGGCTGATGCTCAGAGCTGTCTATAAACAGTTCAGAAGTCACCTGGCTATGGTGTCACCCTAAACTCTTGCCTGTTCCACTTCCTCAAAGAGGTACTTCAGTAACCCAGTTCTACTGGCAAAAAGAGCTGGCATAAGACAAAATCCAAAGTCATGAGTTCAGGCTGTCATCAGGAAAACCACCCTTTAAATTTTTATGCTCAATTATTGTTGATGGAGGCTTAGGTGAATCCAGTCAGAGCAGAGGAAAAGTGTTACGTGGATGATCTGGCTGGCACAGAGTGTTGGTGGAGAAGGCTGAACATGTTCAGTGAACCCAGAGGGGAGAAACAACCACCCACTGTCCAGGAAAGGGCTGTGAGGGCAGTGGGTGGACTGCCAGCTCCTCTAGGTGCAGAGGATGCTGTGACCAGCTTCAGTGTGACCTCATTCTGCTGCTGGTGTCACAGTGACCGAGTGGCACAACTGATGCCAACTTCAGAGTCTCCTCCACCTACACCTACATTCAGAAAACAGAAAAAAAATTCTCCCTAACAAAGCTTTTGTCTTCCTTTCTTTCCCTTCCCTGTAATTTCATTTTCAGCCATTCACAATCTGGTCTTAAAGGACTTTCTTTTATAGTTTTATTGGATGTCCATATAAATCAGTGACAAATCAATGCCTGCAACACAGTATTAAATGCCAGGCAACATTGATTTTCAGGAGAGGGAAAAATCTCTCTGCTAGTTGTCAGCTTTCTGGCATCCTGGTGTTTGTGATGGTTCTCAATTTTTGTCCTGCTATGCCTTTAGAGTTCCCAAACCTCCAGTCAGATGTAAAGGTCCACTATGCTTGCAGCCATGAACTGAAGCATTAACTTTTTTTCTCTCTTTTCTGCATTTACAGGGGATTTTGTGCTGAGTTCTGGCCAAATTAGCCCAAACAACCCCCTTATATGTCCCACAGGTGGTTGTTCTGTAGCTCCTCCTCTTTCTATGACACTACAGTAAATAAACCTTGTCTCTGCAGACCACGAATGTACATGGTAAGGGCTTGATGATATGTTCAAAATCCTACATTTCTGGGACAAAAAAAAAAAAAAAAAAAAAGAAAAATAATCAGCCATTTGGATTTTCTTTGCTAGAGGGTTTTTATTTCATAAATGCATAAAACAGATGAAGTCATCAGCCATTTCTGATCGTGTAAGCAGAAATACACTTGCAGATGTTGTCCTGTTAAAAGTTAAACAGTTCATTTGGGCAAGCAGTAGAAAAAATACACAAAGGTAGCAAATTGACAGCTCCTGTTTTTCCATGAGCTGGAGATGTAAAGCTCAGATACCTCTGCTCTGGGCATCACTCTCTGGAACAAGCCTTCATTTTTTTCCAGTGCAGCATGACACCGTGTGTAACTAGTCCTCATTACTGTATGAAATGATCTAAGCAGACAAAGCCCTGTAGGGGAAAAGGTGAGCCCTGGAAGTGTTTAAATTATCATTTCACATGAAGGAAATGGATGCAGAACAGTATTGACACAGAGTACTTCTTGACATAATGTCTTTGAAGTGATGCAGTGTGCCATCATCTCATTTCTCCAGTGAGAGGCACTAAACCTTGTCAAATTCATCAAACTACACCACAAAATTCATATTAGTGTCTGACAATGCAACCCCTTGACCTTCAAAATGCAATAAAATCCCTAGAGTTGGTTTTGAGCTTTATGGACATCATTGCAAGGTCATCTCTGGTATCGCTCTTCTGTGCCCTTCTCAGGAAACATGAACTAGTGGCCCTTGGGAATAACTCATTGCTTTTGTTAATGTTTTCAAAAACTTCTCTATGGACAAAAAAGGTGCAAACATAGAATACAAGAGTCAGCTTGGAATAAAGGAGCCATGTACTGCAGTAAATGGCAGACTTATAATATCCACTGAGATACTTCTTTTAACCCAGCACTTGGTTAATCAGTTTTATTACTTTACTTGTTATGTGGAATTAGAATAGAATAGGATTCATGCCAAAGCATAAATCAGTCAGTTACCATTTTTTGTGTGACAGAAAGATAAATTCTCTTTTTTGAAGAAAAGTGGATATCGACACATTATGCATTTCTACAGTGTGCTGTATCGACAGGTTTCTGTTCAAATGAAAGTGACTTATGCTGATAAATTAATTTTCCTTGGACTCCTTCAGATGAGGCTGTATTTGTATTGTTGTATTTCTCATTTCTGGCTGAGAATTGTGGCTTGGCAATTCAGGGAGTGCACTCTAAAACAGATGCTTTGAAATTAAGACAAATTAAGTTGAACACAGTTGCTTAAGACTGAGACCAAAACCAGCCACAAGTCTTTATTAAATATCAATTGCTCTAAATTGGCACAAATGTATCTTCTCAGCCTTTTTGTTAGTTGAATAAGGGATTTGTCCTAGAAATCTCCCTCCTTTTCAGAGCTACATAGTCACAATTTATCCTTCTGAAGGCTGCTGTAATCAAGGATTTAAACTGAAACTCTGTCTCTGACAAGACCCTAGGAGAGCATCCTGCTTGTCATCTCTATCTTCAGAGATAGTGACAGGCTTTCCAGCACTCCTGGGATTACTTTGTGTAATGTCTCCATGTCAGTCTCCAGTTCCAGACCCACAGAACTGCCAGGTCCCATCACTATGGGGCACTCCTGGGGTTTGGAGTCATCATCAGCTGTCGCATCCCTCTTCCCTGCCCCTTCTGGGGGCTCTTTTCGAGCCCGGCTAGCAGGGGCGGGGACTGGGAGCAACATTCTTCTGGGTTCTGGGAGTACAACGGCCTTACTGGAGCCTTTGGTGAGAAGTCTCTGGGGTGTGGATCAGGTTATGCACTCAGGCAAAACACCACACAGCCTCTGAGGGTGCCAAGTTTGATGAGGTTTATTTGGAGGTCCCACGCTGGGGGGCAACATGGCTCAGAGGGGTTTGGAGGGTCAGGAGAGAGCCCAAGAGACTGGGACTCGCTTCCCCTCTTTCCTCCAAGGTAAAGAGAGAGTTTTCAAAAAGGGCCCGGGTACTCATAGGGGAGGAGTGAGGGGAGGAGAACACATCTCAGGGAACACTGGAATGGGAGGTATGGGAGGGGTTAGGTAAAGTTACAATGATAGGTAAGGGGTGGGGGGAATGGGAAGGGTTACCATAGCAACTTAGGACATTTTTTCCTTGGGGTGATCAGAACAAACTATTTGAAAGAATACAATCACCACAATCAGGGAAGCCAAATTCCTGTGTCCGGAGAGCACTTCGTGACACCAGTGGAGATGATCCACAGATTTTCCACAGAAACATTTTTCCAACACAAACAACATTATTGCAAAAATAATAAATGGAATCTGGAGACAAAGGAGCCCATTTTAGGAAGAAAGAAGAGCAAGGATTTAGGGAGGTGAGCCTGCAGCAGGAGCCAATTCGTCCCAAACTCACTGGAGTACCAGTGGTCTTTCAGGTTTCTAAGTAATTTATACTCATTCCCTCTAAAAGTAGCAGCATTTTCCTCATCTACCAAATGTATCCCATTCTGCTCTGAGTGTTCTGATTTTGCCTTATTCTGCTCTCCACACTTCTGGCCGTACAGGCGCAGCACACACCCCCGCAGTGACCACGCACGCCTCGGGCCCCTGCGCGTCTGCCAGGGTCACTGCTCTGCCTCCTGACACATTTTCACCAGTGACCTTGCTCCTCCTCATGGGGAATAATGCCATCGAGACAGACTGATCAAAAATATTCCCATTCTTCCCAAACAGACTCCTCAAACGAATCTTCTTCCAGAGCTGACTTTTTACATCAAAACCTAAGTCAGAACTTGAGAAAATTTGTTGGGACACACCACCTTGACCAAGTGTTTGGCATCCCCTCTGTGTGGTGTCATTTGGAATAGCTAGCTTAAAATGATAAATTTTTTCTTTAGCTTTTAATAGTTTCCTTCTATAATTTCTTTTTTATTATTTTTTCCATCATGTTAAGTTATTTTGTCACATGGCACAGTGTCACCTAATTTGAAAAATGTATTTTTTGTACATTATACTCTTGACAGGTGCAAAACCTCAAAGGAGATAGGGGATATTTTTAAAGTACTATTTACTCCTAATGTTAACTTGTAGAAATAAGGTCAGCTCCTGAACACTCTCATTACAGAACATTGTTTGAAATTTTTTTTGACTCTGTGCTTCACCTGTCTTGTTTTATTTTCTCTTTCCTTCTAAACATGGAATATATCTCACATATCTGGAGCTCCTGTGAGGATAGAAAACTGGAAGTGCTACTATTTTTTCCTCTCTCCATCTCCCTCTTGCACATCTTTAGCTACTATGACTAGATTCAGTCTTTCTGTGACAGTTTTTTCTGAATTTTATGAAAAATGCTTCCCAAATTATTTAAAGAGCCTTGTGTTACATCTTTATTTGCTTCCTAAACATTTTGCAAACACCTGCAGAACTATGTATATGTGTATATATCTATGCAAACAGCACAGGTCATCAATAAACACAGCTGTTTAAAATATTCCCATTGCAAAACTTTCAGAAAAACTTAAAATAAAAAAGACTTTAAAAACTGACCACAAAAGATTTGCCACCTGAGGCTCAAAGTAAAGCAATCCTGAGAGTGTAAAGGGTCTCCTGCACACACACACAGACACACACACTGCCCTGCATATTTCAAGGTGTGAACTTGAGTTTTCTGAAATTCTTGGGTGTGCTGACTCCTGATTGTTTCTTTGGAAAAGGGTTTGCTGTAAAAGAACCTGGCAGTGCTCATTTGGACATGGATGGGCAGGATCCCCAGCATTCAGACATAAACCAAATGTGAAATAGCAACGCTGAGACGGATGTGGAATTTCACAGAAACAGGCAGAAAGGTTTCCATAAAAGTATTCTGGATGTATGAAACTGTACCCTACAAATAAGCAGGCGCTTTTACATGGGGCTCAGTTAAAGCTTTTTCTTTCCCCATGTGCTCCTTTCCTTCCCCTGTGCAAGATGGCACTTAGGATGCAGCAAATAACATTATGATACATCAGAGGCCTTGGAGGATTTTTAATCTTTTTGCGCTTTCTTTTTGGTTTTTTGTTGTTGGTGGTTTTGTTTTTTTTTTTTTTTTTTTTTTTTTTTTTTTTTTTTTTTTTTTTTTTTTTTTTTTTTTTTTTTTTTTTTTTTTTTTTTTTTTTTTTTTTTTTTTTTTTTTTTTTTTTTTTTTTTTTTTTTTTTTTTTTTTTTTGTTGTTTTTTTTTTTTGTTGTTTTGTTTTTTTTTTTTTTTTTTTTTTGTTTTGTTTTGTTTTGTTTTGTTTTGTTTTGTTTTTGTTTTGTTTTGTTTATTTTGGTTTTTGTTTGTTTTTTTTTGTTTTGTTTTGTTTTGTTTTGTTGGTTTGTTTGGCTGGTATTTTTTTGGTTAGTCGTGGTTTTTCCTTTTCCTCTTCTTTCCTTGCAACATCTGTGGCAACTTAATTCAGTGACATATGCTATTAATTTCTGGCTTTTGGCCTTGCACTTCTATTTTACAATTTTTATTGGTGCATATTCAGTCTAAATTTCATTCTGAGCTTCCAAAACTTCAGGGATAAAGTTGTGCTGCATGGCAGTGTGTAGATAAATGATGGTTAAACGAGGTACAAAGCAAAAGTTGACACTTCCCCATCCTGCACGTGCACAAAGGACATGAATTGTATCTGCTAAGGGAGTCATTACAGGGAGGTTTCAGACATTTATAGGTTTCAGCTATGAATTACCACACACAATTTGCATAGGTTTCTCAGCTAAATATATTCCAAAGTATTATTTTTTGGCCTGCTGACCTCTAAAGACATTTTTCAAAAGCAGGGGAAATGTTGAAATGGTTATTTTGCTTCTCTGAATGCACTGAATTTCTCAGTTTCCATGACTGCACATACTGATGGGGTCTTTGAGCTCCCGGTGTGTTCCTACAGCCAAACAGACACTGGGACTACATCAGTCCAAGCACCCTTTCCCACAAAAATTGTGGGTGGTTGCTTGACAGTTCAGCACAAAATTTGGGATAATACAGCATGGGAGATTTGCTCTGTTTTTAAATGCAATGGGTTCTCACACATTACAGGCACCAGACACATTCTAAGCAAACAATAAGAAAAAAGCTGGGATAACATCTGCTGGGAAAGTAAAGGTCATGTTCAGTTCCAAGTTTTGCATAAGACATTTCTCACATTTTGAATTAAATGTCATTCACCTCCTTGTGTTTTTATGAAAGTATTTGTATTTTGCTATAGGTATGGGGTATTTTTCCCAGCAGTTGAGTAGGAAAGGTTATCTATGTGCCCTGTGCTATTCCCGGAAGACCAAATGTGCTCAATTTAACACAAAATTAAGCTTCAGAAGTACCTGCACTGTGCAATAGTTTTTCCAGGAGTCACAGATGTTCTTCCCATCATGGAGATCTGCAGTTTCTGCCTCCCCTTGGCCCTTTCTCCTCCTGGCTCCCAGCAGAGCTTTCCCACCTTCCCTCAGACCCCAGACAAACCTCCCAGGTCAGGTCTCTCCATGTTGTGGATGATTGCTTTGCAGTTCTGAAATCTTGTGTTTTGAGTAGCTGATTTAGGTCAGTTTGTTTGTTTGGAAATTGCTGGAAAACAGTACTTCAATCTGTCAAAAAAAAAAAAAAATTCCTAAACCCAAGTTCACCACAGTTTTAGTTTCAGAGCAGTTAAATTCCTGGAAATATTTACTGTTAGTTACTACTTGCAATGTGTGCTTGATCAGTTAAAGACAGGTTGCCCTGTTTTGCTCCCAACTTGGAAATTTTTCCTCTCTTGAAATTATTGTATAATAAAAAAAAATATTACATGTGTCAATAATGGGGAAAAAACCCCATGTTTCTGCCTAAATATTTTCCTAGTTGATTTTTTTTTTATTGAGACCACCTATTCACACACATTTTTATGGAAAGAAAATTAACAACACTTAAAAAATAACATTTCCTATATGAGTAAAATCCACCACACATGGCAAAACTGGAAAGGCTCTAGGATTCAAATGGAAAGTATTGCTTGTTCAGTATTTAGCCATTTTTGCTATTCTAAGAAGGGCATATGGAATCTGCTATTTATTTGTAATTACAGACATGATGCAGAAAACACCAGAGCAGTATATTTATTAGATGGATTTCAATAAATTATGTAATTATTGGCTCTCTTTAATTCTGAAAATTACAAAATATCTGCTTTCCTAGTACACTCATTACACATACCAAGGGGTGCATCAGGCTTGAGAGTCAAGGACCTCAGGCTTACTAAAGATAATAATGAATGACAAATCTTGAAAATAAAATTTTTATTCAATTTCTCCAAGAGTTTCAACATCTCAATTTGTAATAACTGTGTAGGCCAGTCCTTCTCCATAGTGAATTTTGCAAACTTTTCAATTTCTCTTGTCAATGGATGCTTCAGATACCCCAGGGATAAAGAAAACATTGTCTTTTTTTGCAGTCTTCTGGCAGATGTCTCACCTGGGGACTTTGGCTGATGGCAGGTGCAGTTATACCTGCACAAGGTGGGAACAGCGCAGTCCTGCTGAAAGCAGGTTTTGATTTCCTCAGCTGAAAGCAATATTTGCATAGCAAACTGTTTTAGCAGGGAGAAGGATTCAATGCAGATAAAATTTTCAATATTGGTCTTGAATGATGAAGGGTGAGATCAATAAAAATATTGACACCAAGTTTAGGAGAATTGCACAGCAAAATATGAAAAATGTCATGGCCAACTATATCCATGAAGTTCCTCATAAGAATTATTTGAAGGGGCTTTTCCACTGCAGCAGTAAGACACCTATTTCCAGGCATTTTTCAACCATCCATCACTCTGATTTATATACTTAAATTATTTATGTCCTGCATGAAAAGAAGGCTTTGATTGTATCCACAATGCTCATGTCCTTCTCAGTCTCCTGACCACCAGGGTTCAGGATAAAATTTGCCCCACACAGGTTTTTCTGCCCCATGGCCGGTCTGTGAGATTTGCACCTCTTGCACTCAGGTTGTGATGGGAGTCATTCACCCAGATTGTCAGGGAAACACTGAGCTTATGGATGCAGGAACAGTCTGGTCTGCACCAAGGAGGTATCTGGGAGAACTGGTGTGTCAGAGTGCAGGCTGCATGACTTGAGCCCTGGTGTGCAAGCTGCCCCAGATGCGCGCCGGGCCAGAGAGAGAGCTCAGCCTGCACTGCCTCCTGCTTTCACATAAATAACCCCATAAGCCCTGCTCTAAAAAGGGAATTTTAGAGATTCCAGTTACCTAATCTTATGCATAAAGTTATTTTATCTTCCTTTCCTTCTTCTTTGTGCTCAATACAATATCACTGGCATATAACCTGTATAGGAAAGACTACACAGGATCACAGCTGCTCCTTTCAGCATGTGCCAGCTCCCAGTGAAAGATTAGCAGATTCTGTACACAAGTTTTAGTTAAATCAGTGCTGTTAGGTGGTTTTGAGATGTGTTTGAAGCTGGATTTGCTCTGGCTCAGGATTTTACCAGCTGCCTGAGGGTGATGGTCTGGTGGTACTCTGAAGCTCTTGGTCCAAGTCACCATGAAAATTGCAGATATTTCAAAGAGAGAGAAAAATGGTACACACAGGACAAGGACAATGGTTTGACTTTCGTGATGCATGTGTTAAAAAATTGGTCATTTTCCTCTGCAGGGTCAAAAGAGCAGTTTAAAGAAATATGTGGTTTGCTTCTCTGGAGAGACTGGATATTCATCAACCTGTCCAGACATGGCCATGGACTCAAACCCAGTCATTCTGAGCCATGGGAGCTGTGCTTGTGTCTCCAGCTTGGGGCAAATATGAGGTGGTTTGGCTTAGGTTGCTCCTCTTTTGATCACTTCTCTATGACACATGCCATCCTTTGCAAAATCCCAGAGGCTAATCCAGCCCACTTTCTCACCACACCTCAGCAATTTCTGGCCCCTTTCCCCCTTCCATTTCCACACTTAACAAGGCTACACCACCTGCAGTAGGAGTGAGCCATTGGCATCTGTTCTGCATCCCAGTGTCTGGGCTGGAGTTTGGTATCATTCCAACAGGTGTGTGCCATAAAAATCAGAGCCATTGGAGCACATGTGGTATTTCAGAGCCTGTGAATGTCGAGAAAAATTCCTTTTGCCCTGCACCAGGGACACTGCTCTTCTGCTGGCACTGAGGCAGGTGCTCCTGGGCATGTGGTGGGAAGAGAGAGACCAGAGCAGGCCTTTCATCCCTACCTAGCTTGTGCCTTGGTTTCCCCTGAAGCACCTGATTTAGCCTTCAGAAATGGTTTGGGTTTTATAATCATGCTGGAATGTTTCTTTAGTGGGAGAAACATTTGAGTATCCTAATGAGGTGTAATGGACTCTTGCTTGAACTGCCCCATTGCTGTGATTTTGTTTGTTGCTTAACTCTTCTTGTCTAAAGAATTAAACCTGCATCTGTTGATCTCTCATGTTGCATATGTTTTCCTCTATCAGTGTGTGTTTGCTGCTGTCTGTGGTTTGTCACATGGCTTCACTGAGGAATTCAGGGGCTTTTCTTTGGGTAGCTTCTCTTCTTTTCACCACTGCCTGAAGCGGGACTCCTTGTTTCACTCCTCAAAAGAAAGGCAGTTTTTTCCTTAACAGAATTAATGCTGATTTATTTTTAGCAGGCCAGAAAGGCATTAAGCACTAAGCAGGGCCCTGAAGCACTTCTGCAGGGACTTACGGGACAATGATTAATTTTCTGCATCTGCTGAGGCTGTCAGCAGCAGGGTCACCTGTGGTTTTGCATTGGCTTGTCCTTTCATGGCACTTCTAATCTCATTAGGTGTGATAAAATATGAATATAATTTGCCATGTGGATTTACCCTGAATATCACTCTTTCTGGATTTGAAAAAAAAAAAGGCAACATTTTCTTGACCCTTTTCTGAAGATTTTACCTTTCTGTTTTCATTAATTGTGCCCTTTCTGGGAGAATGAAGCACTTTTTTTTTTCTTTTTTTGTAAATTTCCCTCTCAGTCATACTAAGACCTTTCTTAATAATTTTCAGATATGAAGGAAGTCTTATATGTCTATAAGCTCATTTATTTCCCTACACAGCCATCACAGTCATAGTGCTATTTGGGCAGAGAAAAGTGGCTGAGAGACCATAACACAAAGTTTGTTATTTGAAAGCTTCTGCAGAAGTATTATGATTCATATGACATAATAGTCTCTGTGGGTTTTATTAAATCTACTGAGCAGGGCTGCTCTGCCAAAAAGGTACCTTTTAACTGTGTATATTCTCCTTTGAGAATAGCTTTGCAGCACTGTAGTGTCTGTCATCAGCCAATTGTTTTAATTATAGCCAGTTTAAATTATATTGGCTTTACAACTACATGGCTTTTGTGTTTCTGTTGTAATAGGTGTGTGAATCACACTCTGCATCAGGCAGACATCCTTGTTTCCTTTATCTTGAAGAAGCAGTACAACATGTAGACTGGCACAGAAACACAATTCCTCCTCCCACTTCCCTTTGATTCCTGACAAATGGGTGAAGCATAGTTCAGTGCTCTGAGAAATAATTGCAAACAAGCAAACAAGAAGTATCTGTACACATTTCTTTAGCTATACTGTGGGAGGAGAGAGAGACAGATGAGGTTATTGCTGCAAGATCCTATCCCAACGCTCCCAAATTGAAGGTTTACCTCCACAGGTTTTGGATTTGTGACTGAATCAAGTCTTACATGAGTTGCTATGGCAGTAATTTTGCCAAGACTGCCAAAATTACTCCAAAGGTGGTTCAGAATCTATTGGTAGGAAAAGAAGTTTATATTGTTTTCTTCCCCTGGTGATTCGTAACTCCTGCCCTCTGAGGAAAAAGGGGAAGTGCAGAAGAGACACTACTGTTCCTGGCAAAGGTAAATATTTACAAATTATTGGGGATTGTTACTGATAATTTGTTACCTTTTCCCCCAGCCTTTCCGGAGGGATACAGCCTGTGATATCTGTAAACACCTGCTTGCTACAACAAAAACACCACAGAGCACCTTTAGAAACTGGGCATTTAATTGAGCGCCAGAGGGGTCCCCATGGCCCTGGTAACAGCAGAGTTGCAAGGTGCTGCTGTGCACAAAACACACCGAGAGAGGTTTCCATGACAGAGCATCAGAACATTGATTTAGAAGCTGCAGGGGACATCTTCCCTGCAGTCAAAAGCAAGCTAAAAATGTGGCTTATTCTTGTTTTGAGAGATATTCCCACTTCTCTTGCCCCTCCTTTCTTCACTGCATTTAGGGCTGGAGAAGCTGAAGCTCATCTTCAGGGGCCTGTGACAGGCTCTCCTGATGCTTTGCTTGTGATCCAGCAGCTCTCCACACCTTTCCTCTGTAGTCCATGTCTCGTGTCCAACTGCCTTCACACAGTTCATGAGTGGAAAAGGAAACTTTTGGGTTTGTTTTGTTGTGTTTTTAATCAAGAGGCATAGCTCCCTCCTTGCACAGCACATGTGCATGCCAGCTCCTCTCCTGCTTCACCAGCTGGGCAATCATTGAACTTTTTCTGCACTGAGTGCTTTGCCTGCAATGGGCTCTGGATTTTTAATTCCTAGCTCGACTGTCTGAGGACATTGTTGAACAACTTAACAAAGAGCCTGAAAGCGCTGCCCCAAACTGTGAGACTGTAAAACACAATAGGATTATAACTTCAGCCTCACTCACTGCCTTGCCAGCTCTCTGCCATGCCAGGGCTGGAGGCAGAGGCAGGAGGAGAAAGTTTGCTGGCAGAGAGCAGGGAGGATGCAGTCATGGAAAGCAGGTGCTTTTGGCAAGTGATCACGATTTACTCGCATAGAACACACTTTCATCACAGTTTCACTGGAATAAAAGCTTCTCCTCTTTCTGGCTCAGCTGGCATAAAAGCCTGCTCTCAGTTCTTGTAGTTATTTGCAATATTAGGACTGGGTAAGGCACCACTACCAGAATATTATCTCAGCTCCGATGGGGTTGAGACTTAGCATTGCCAAATCACATGGGACAGTACCATGATTTTCTCCTTTTTCCATGATCTGGCCTTGTCTTTTTCCATCCAGCTCAGCTACATCTTAACACCTGCTTCTCTTTCCCAGAGCTGGATCAATATTATGAACAATACCATGTAACCTTCTAAACAGCATCCACTTTCATGGACAGGAATTTTACAAAGACATATCTAAACATGTAGGCTTATTTTGCGAAAGAAAATATCTTTGACATTTTCATTGTAGAGTTTGTAGGCAGAAAATGACTGCAGAGTTCACCCAGTCTCTGAGACAGGAGCTTGGTTTACTCCAGGGCTCTTTTAATTTGAAACATGAAGTTGTCTGCTTAGTTTAAGTAAAAAGTTCTCCACAGGGGGAAAAGAAATTCTCTGTGGTTCAGAGGTAACCTTCATTGGTTTTGTTTGTGGAAATACTCTGAAACTAGAGCACATACCTTGTGCCACAGCACAGGAGTACAAACTGGGGGTACCCTGCTTCTGCTGGGACTCTGTTCTCCCCCAGCAGAGGGAGGATGTGTGAAACCATCAAATAACAGAGGCCTGACTCATTGGGAGTCCAAAAATCAGGGTAGAATGTGTGGCTGCCCCGTCTTTGGAAGTGTCCAAGGCCAGGCTGGAGGGCCTTGAAGCAGCGTGGGATTGTGGAAGGTGTCCCTGTCCATGGCAGGGGTGGGACTGGATGGGCTTTAAGGTGACTTCCAACCCAAACCATTCTATGGCTCTATGATTCTATGTGCCATCTCCTGCATGCTCCCATCGCTGTCACCACCAGTCCCTGGCTGATGGATCTATGGATAGATCTGCCAACAAATACAAGGAGAGAAAGTAATACTTATTTGAAGAAACCTATTACAACTTTTTTTTTTCTCTAAATTAAGTTTGTCTGACAAGTAGGTAAACAAAAAGTTTGATGATATTATAGGTTGTCTGTGAAAAAGAAAGTGAGATTCACATCTTTTGCTTTCTATTTCTGTGCTTTATTATCAAAGCCGTACTTCCACTTTCTCACAAGGTTTTCAGTGGAAGCTTAAGGTGGCATTTTTAATTTACTGAAAGTTTGAATGATTGGGCTGCAACTAAGGAGTAAATTAAATTGTGGCCTTGCAGCCAAAGCTAATGCATGATCTTAAAAAAAAAGAATTCCAATCTCAGCGCTTGCAGGCAAAAGAAAAGTAAATAAAAACAACAAAACAAAGGGAGACTTCATTGTTTGTTTTAATTGGAGCCATTTCCCCAGACTGCTGTTTTTGAGGCAGAAACTAACTGCATTTGGCCTTTGATGTAGAAACAACTGGCTGTACTTTTGAGTTAGAGAGCTTTTTCTCCTGGAAAACTGCTGCAGGATATTTGGCTTGAACAGGTGGCAAAACACCACATGGAATGTGCACACACTGCCTGGTCTTATTTTAAGGGAATCTTCTCTTTTTTTTTTTTTTAATTTTTAAATAAGGATTTTCGTTTTGCTTATAAATGCTAATGCTTTTAAAGCAACAGCTTTTATTCTCCATGAGACTTGGGCATCTTTTGTAACTGTGTTATCAAAATACTTGAAACAGAATAAATTATCAAATAAGGATGATTTAAGAGTTAATGTCAATCCCTGTGTGCCAGTGAAGTTTTTGCCAATAAAACACAAAGAAAAGTTCAATGTATTTGTCTCTGAGGAAAAGACAAAATATTGATCAACCTTTGATTTATTACAATTGATCTTTTACAACACAACAACCTAAAAAGGCTTCCGAGATATCCTCCACACTCTTGGTGTTCCAGAGCTCAAAAACCCACCATAAATAGGTGACTGAAAATCCTTTAATAGTTGAAAAAAGGTAAGAAAAAGAAAAAAGAAAAAAAAAAAAAAAAAAAAGTCAGACCACTACCATGTTTCCAAAATAAAAATTCCTTTCAGATGTGGAGATCATGGTGAAGGTGACCATGGTCTCATTGCAAAATGTGACTATGTTCATTCTTGATTCATAAGGGAATTAAAAACCCCTTTAAAAGTTATTGTATCACACAAAAATCAAATAAAAACCCACAATTCCAATAATAATGGTTGAATAAGTGCTCCCGGGGCCTCCAGTGCCTGGAAGAACTGCCGGCCCCTCACCTTAACCTCCTTCCCCTGACCTGGACGACCTCAAAACTCCCCCACACACATGGACCACACCAAACCCTCCTTCCCAAACCCCTCTCTCTACCCCTCCCATCCCCAGGACCTTCTCCCACTCTGAGTCACACCAAAAGAGCTCAACCCCCTCCCACCACCTTGGGGCACCCCATTCCCCCAGGCAAGCCCCAATCCCATGACACCATGACACCTCCAACTGAAAATTACCTGCCACCAACTTTTCCCACAAAAATGCATCCACTACCCAAAAATGCCAAATTTGGAAGGGGGGGGGGGGGGGGGGTGCGGAACCTTTTTTTGGAGCTTTTATTTAGGAGAATTCCAAGGGCTTTTTGCTGGCCCCAAGTTGTTGCAAAAATACCTGGGAATTCTGCCAGGTCCTCCCGTATTTCTGGGAATTTTGTATACCCCTGCCAAAGCTTTGTTATTGTTTTTGAGGCAAGAACTCAGAGATCTGGGGACTTCCCAAGGCAGGGTGGGAGACACCAGATATCCTGCTCCCATGGAGGTAAATGAGAAGGAATTGGGAGTCCCCACCCCACAGTCTGGGTGGTCAAGAATCCAAGTGGGAATGGGGCAGAAACAGGGAAAATGAGGTGGGGAGGTAGAGCAGGGCAATTCATCATGGAGCGGGGAGACTGGGGAGAGAGGGGCTCAGTGTGGAGCACAGTGCCCCAAACACTGGGGTCACAGTGCCTTGAAATTTGGGGTTACAACACCTCAAAACTGGGGTCATATTGCCCCACTCTTTTTGGTCTCATTGTCCCAAACTTTGAGGTCACACTGCCCCCCATTTTGGGGTAAAAACATCCCAAAATTGGGGCACAAAATTCACCACACTTAGGGGTCATGGTATCTTACACTTTGGGGTTAAAGTGCCCCCCACGTGCGGGTCACTGTGTCCCACATTTATGGGTAACAGCACCCCACATTTGTTGTCACATCATCCCACATTTTGGGGTTACATTGCCCCACTCTTCGGGGCTGCAATATCCTTCATTTGGAGGTCACAATGCCACACTCTTAAAGGCTACAGTGTCTCACACTTTTGGGGCAAAATACCACAAATTTTGGGGTCAGAATGTCCCATACTTCAGGGTCACAGTGCCCCATGATTTGGTTAACAGTGCCCCACCCTTGGGGTTTGCAGTGCCACACACCCTTGGGTCACATTGTCCCACACTCTGCTGTCAAGACACCTCACACTTGGTAAGCCACATTGTGCCACATTTTGAGGTCTCAGTCACACGGTGGGGTCACAGTGCCCCACATTTTGGGGTTACAATTCCCTGCATTTTGGGATAAAAACACTTCACACTTGGGGATCACATTTCCCCACACTTGGGTGTCACAGTGTTTTAGTCTTTGGAGTCACAACAATCCACTTATAGGCTGTGGGGACCCACTTTGGGGTTGCAGTTCTACACACTTCTAGATCATATGGCCCCACAATGTGCAGTAAAAATGTGCTGTGCTTGGGGTTGTGATGTGCCATGCTTGGGGGCCACGGTGCTACAAATTTACGGGTCACAGTGTCCTGAACTTTGGGGTCAGAATGCCACATAAGGGTCCCAGTGCCCCACACTTGGGGGTCATGTTGACCCACATTTAGGGGTAAAATATTGCTACCCATTGGGATGATGGCCCCCCAGTTTTACAACTTAGCAAATAAACCTCAAATTCACACTCCAAAAAAGCCTTTAGAAGCATTTATTGACTGTTGTATCAAAACTAGCCCTTGGCAATACCATTTCTATATGGGGAAAAAATACTGGGATTTGGATCTTTTTGACCTAAATTTGATATATTTCTAGGTTCTAGAGCGTGGATGGGACATCAGGGCATTAGGATCCACACAGATTTAATCCATTTAGAACAATCCAGGAAAATGTCATGGATTTGAGGCAAAATCCAGAATTTTCCCAAATTTGGGGGAATTTGATGTGGATACACCTATGAGATGGGATAGATAGGAGCATCAACTTCCTGACGGGTCTGGCGAGAGATGTGGCTGGAAGAGAAAGAAATACATCATTTTGGGCAGAAATTTGCAGTTTTGGCAAAAATGGGGAAGTAGTATGAAAAATGGATTATTAATGCGTAAATAATGGGTCTTTTTATGCAAAAGTGGGTCAGCATTATGCACAATGGTCTGATTTGGGGGAAAGTAGCTAATTTTGGGAGAAAAATGGTATTTACTATGCAAAATAGTTCATTGGGAAAAATATCTCATTATTGGGCAAAAAAAGGTCCCTTATAATGCAAGATGGCTCATTTTTTGGCAAAGCAGTTGCTTACCCGGATCGTTCTCACAGGATTCTGCCTCAGTCGCTGCGGATGAAACCAAAGAAACTGGAAAATTCCTTCCTGGATCTGCACAGCCCCTCCCCACTGATATTATTGCCAAATTTCTGAGTGGGAAAACATCATTTTCTTGGAGTTTGGGGTAAATAAATTACTGAGGAATTACTCACCATCCAGCAAAATCCCGGGATTTCCACATGTCCACCACTTCTCCAACACTCCGGGCATCACGTCCATCTGGAAGCTTCAGGTCATCTCTGGGGTTTCCGTTGAAATTCCCACAGGGGGCACAGAGACGGGAGGCCAGGCTGGAGGTCACAGTGATGGTCGCCTCCCCACCGCGGGTGATGGTGACGGACATGCCAGAGCGGTGGGTTATGGTGACATTCTCAGGGGACGATGCCACAAAGACAGAGTCAGAGACGGTGGTGGGGGGCCGGGTGAAGAGGCCATTGACCTAAGAAAATGACAGAAAATTATGAAAAACATTATAGAAAACCAGTTTTTTCTTAGGCAAGGGGCTCTAGCTTGGCTAGAGCCAAAATCACTCTTCTCTTTGTGCAGAAATGGCTCATATTGGGCAAAATTGCTCCACATCAAAGTAGCTCACCACCAGGCATAATCTAGAGAGATTTTAGGCCAAATCTGTCTAGATTGACCCAAACCACCCAAAACTCCCTCACCTGCTCCACTCACCCACACCTCCATGTTGCCATTGACGCTGACAACGCCCTCACGGACGAAGAAAATGGCAGCTGTGGCCGCGGGGACATTCATGTCACGACAGTCGCTGACCTCCATCACCACCTTGAACCAATCTGGTGCCTCCTCATTGCAGAGGGCTGACACTTTGTAGGTGCCACTGGCCAACAGGGGACCGGCGACACCATCGAAGGTGGACAAGGTGGCTCCAGGCACAATCCGGCACTGGCCTTCCCTCCTGGCACACACCTGTGCCCCGTCACGGGTGATGCACACCTGGTCCTGAGGACACTGTGTGTCCCGGCACACCAGTCCCCGTGATGGGTGACAATGGCATTCCTTGGAGCAGTTGTTGAAGGTGACGATCTCACCTGCCTGGAACAGGAAATCTCACAGGTTAAAAGCACAATCTCCCAAATTTTGGGGGAATTTCCTGAATTCCAAGTGGGGAAGTCCTAAAGAGTGAGAAATTCAAGTGGATTTGAAGGACTTAGGGCAGCTCAGCCAATTAGTGGTAACTTTTTCCCTGCTAATCACTATTTTTTTTTGAGTTATTTGTCCCTTTTTCCCCATTAATTGTTCCTTTTTTCTCATTAATTATTAATTAATTTTTTCTGGCTACTCCCTTGCCAATTGTCCTTTGTTTCTCCCTGCTAATTGTCTTTTTTGCTGTTAATTGCCCTTTTTTTTTACTCCAAACCCTCTAGAAGTTCCTAGATGGGGCAGCTCAATGCCTAATCTAATTGCCAGAAACCCAACCTCACCAGTCCCCAGCCTCAGGTATCGCTTGCCCTGTCACCTGACCTTGAGGTAGCGTCCCCTGTGGAGGCAGCCGCAGCGCTCGGGTGACACGCAGGTGTCCCCGTCGAAGACGAACCCCTCGTCACACTGACACCCCTCAAAGCACCCCCAGGTGCAGGGGGCGGGGCCCACAAGGGCAGCGCAGGTGAGGTCACAGGTGCGGGTGCAGAGCTCGTAGTGGCTGTTTGGGGGGCAGGACAGGGCTGGAGAAAAAGGGAAAAACCACCATCATTGGGACAATTCCAAAATTTCGCAGGGTTTTAGTCAAAATTGGAAGGTTTTCAGAAAAAGATTTGGTTGTTTTTTTGTTTTTTTTTTTTTTTTAATTTGATAGAGTCTTTTTTCAAAATGGCAGTTTTCTTCCTGTTTGGGCATTTTCATCAAAACTGAGGTTTTTTCCTTATCAAGACCGGTGTGTTGTTGGTTTGTTTTTTTTTTTAATTTGAGGGTATCATTCCAAAATGGTGTTATTCCCCCACATTGGAGTGTTTTTAGTAAAATGTAATTAATTTTACCTAAATGGCCAGTTCCTCCAAAAATTTGGGTTTTTTTCTTCAGGAAATTTGGACTTTTTTCCAGAATTGGAAGGATTTTAGCAACATTTGAAGGTTTTCTGAAAAATATATTTTTTCCAAACTGAAGGTTTGGGTTTTTTTTCAAAATTAGAGGAAAGACGTCCAGAACTGGAGGGAATTTTTCAAAATTAGTTAACTTTTAAAAATGGTGAGCAATGTTTTCAGATTTTGAGGCTTGTTTCACAACTGAAAGGCTTTAATCAAATTTTGAGAACTTCCAAGTTTTACAGGAATTTCTGCATAAATAGACGATTTTTTTTCAAAACAGAAGGGAATTTTTCTAAAATCTCAGTGAATTCTTTCAAAAATAAAAGGCTTTTTTGGGAACTGATTTTTTTTCAACATCTTTAGGGTTTTTTTAATATTGGAGGATATTTTCTAAAACTTTAAGGAATTTTTGCAAAATGTGAAAATTTATTTGAAATGCAGGGGAACTTTTTATTTGAGGCAACATTTCCCAAAACGAGGAAAATTTTCCCCAGGTGGGGAAAATTCTTTCCAGAACTATTTTTCCAAAACTTGAGGGACTTTTTCCCCCAAAGTTTTAGGTGTTGTTTTTTGTTGTTGTTGGTTTTTTTTTTGTTTTGTTTTTGTTTTTTTTTTTTTTTTTTTGTTTTTTGGGGTTTTTTTTTTGGTTTGTTTTTTTTTTTTTTCCCCAGGAGAAAACCTAACTTCTGAGGAAAAAAGGACCTGAAGAGGCAAAATTCTTCCTGACTTACGGCAGAACTCCTTTGTCCTCCATGCTCCAACTGTAGCGCCAGCAGCTTGGCAAGCAGCGGCGTACGCCTGCAGTGCGTGGCACAAGGCGGCATGGTCCCCGCTGGCGGCACAGACGTCATGGACGCAGTGGGTGAAATACTCCACAGGGCTGACGCGTGGGTGGCACCCCCGGAATGGCCCTTCCGCATCACGGATGATCCCACAGGATCCGTTCCTGCCGTACGTTGCCTCCTTGGCAACATCACACCTGCTGCACACACCGTCATCACAGCCATCACTGCATGCTCTGTCCTTGTCTGGAACCTTCCAGGAGGTGACAAATTCCTGGGTGGTTCCCGCCAGTGCCCCGCTGGGCAGCCGGAAGTCATCACTGGGGTCCCCATCATAGTCACCACCCAAGCCACACAGCCGGCCGCGGTAGATGTCTGGGACAGTGATGAGGAGGAAGGTGGCTGTGTTGTAGAGGATGCGGACTCCAGCGGCAGTGTGGAGGATGATGTTATTCCCTTCTTGGCCAATGCGGAGGTTCTTGTCCTCTGTCACCAGTGGAAGAGTGTAGCGCTCCAAGTCCACCTGGAATGGGCATGGGATGACATGTGTGACACTTAGAATAGAGTCACTAGACCCCCACTCCACAGAGACAGTGTAGGTGTGGAGAGAAACACCCACCCTCCTTATAATCACGGTGTCACCATGGGAATCACTGGATCCTCTCCACAACTGACATTGTACCCATGGATGGACACCACCACCCTCTTCATCATCACCACATCACTATGGGGGTCTCCAGACTTACCGTCACCTCCCACCTCCGTCCCCGCTCCATGGTGATGGTGTACCCATGGATGGATATCACCACCTTCTTCATCAGCACTGGGTCACCGTGACTGCCTGCCTCATGTTCCACCAACACCGTGAAGTTGACCAACCGTCGTGCTGGCTCGCACACCCGTGCCAGGATGTAGGTGCAGGATCCCGGAATATTGAAGGTGCGTCCATCAAAGGTGACATAGTGGGGGTCTCCTGACACAACCAACCGGCCGTAACCAGTGGGGTGACATCCCAACACCCCATCTTCCACCCGGCACTCCTCATGGGCACCACAGAATGCCTCCTGGCAGGACACTGTGCCATCAGTGCCACAGCGGCAGCGTTCTCGGCATGAGGGATAAAACTCGGTATCCTTCTGGTAGTAGCGACCAAGGTACTCACAGCCACACTCAGAATGGGGGACACAGTCAGAGCCGCTGAGGACATAACCAGTATCGCAGAAACAGCCCTCGGAGCAAGGAGATGCAGGACAGGAGGTGGGCACGGTGGGGGTTTGGCAGGTGGGCTGGCAGGGGCTCCCACAGAGCTCATAGTGGGAGTGAGGTGGGCAGGAAAGAGCTGGGGAAAAAAAAAAAGNCAGTACCTGTCCCCACGGTACGGCTGCACCTTCACTGCGTCACACACTGGGCACTCTGCGCCACAGCCAGCTGAGCACCCGGGGACATCCCCCACTTTCCAGCTGTCACCCAGCTGGGTCTCATGGGAGGCACGGTGGCCACCAGGGGGGACAAAGTCATCATCAGG
>WEZZ01030786.1:88106-103510 GCA_013400585.1 Chloropsis cyanopogon
AGGACCAGACCCAGGGCTGGGGTGGTGGGAGAAGGAGGGGTGGGGAAAGGGGGAGGTGGGGGGGGGCGGGGAAAGGGGGAACTTGAGGAGCCTTCGGATGGATTTTTCCACTTTAGGGAAAATCTTTCCTGCCAAAAAAATTATCAGTTATTAGGTCTTCATTTGCCCTTACCTGCCTTCGGCCCTGTTTGATCCCCAGCTTAGGTCTGTATCCCCAAAGAGCTCCGTTTTATCCCCAAATCTGTGAAGAAAACACAATCCCAGGACAGCAGATCTGGCTCCTCCCTCAATTATTTTTTAATTTTGGCAGAAAAAGGGGAAAAAAAATGACTAATCCAGGCATCCCCAGGGGACCACCCCACCCAATGATGTGAGATAATTTTTGGCCAGAAAAGGTGAAAACAGAGAGAAAAACACGGGGTTTTTGTTAAAACTGATGTCAAAAATTGGCATTACCAGATATCGAGGGTTTTTTTGACCAATGTGGTTTAAATTATTCCACAATGACAAGGAAGTGAGGGAGGAAAACTAGTGTGTTTTTTTGAGAAATAGAGGGTGTGGTTTGGGTAACAAAGGAGAGAAAAAGGAAAAAAGGGAAGGGGAGGAGGGATGGATTTTTTTAAAAAAAATGCATTTTGTGGGTTGAGGAATTGATGGGATCAATAGGCCCAGGCCCATGGCATGAGGTGCACCAGGGGGAAGTGCCAGGTCCTGCCTTTGGGTCACAACAACCTCTGCAATGCCAGGCTGGGGCAGTGATTTGGAAGCTGCTCATTATAAAAGGGCCTGGGGGTCCTCATGACAGGAGAAAAACCTGGGCCAGAGGTGCCCAGGTGGCCAAGAAGGCCAGTGGCCCCTGGGCTGTCCCAGCCATGGTGCGGCAGCAGGACCAGGGCAGTGACTGTCCCCTGGGCACTGCTGAGGCCACACCTTGAATCCTAGGGGCAGTTTTGGGTCCCTCATAGCAAAAAAGACATTGAGGGGCTGGAGGATGTCCAGAGAAGGGAACAGAGCTGGGGAAGGGTCTGGAGAACCAGGAGCAGCTGAGGGAACTTAGGCGGGCTCAGCCTGGGGAAAAGGATGATTAGGGGTGACTTTATCACTTTGTACAATTACCTGGAAAAGAGGTTGTTGCCAGGTGGGAGTGAGTATTTTCTCCCAGGCAATGAGCAGCAGGACAAAAGGAAATGGTCTCAAGCTGTGTCAGGGGAGGTTCAGGCTGGACATCAGGAGGAATTTCTTCACAGAAAGGGTGACTGGACATTGGAATGGTCTGCTCAGGGAGGTGGTGCAATCACCATCCCTGGAGTGCTCAAGAGACATTTGGACATGGCACTCAGTGCTGTGGTCTGCTTGACATGGGGTGCTCAGTCAAAAGTGGGATTTGAGGATCTTGGAGATCTCTTCCAGTCTTAATGATCCTGTGGTTCTGTGAGTAGGAGTCAAGGGTGGGGAGGGGAAAAGTTGTGTCTTGTATGTTTTGTGTGTCTTGTGATGTCCAAGTGTGCTGTAGGTGCAGCATTTTGGGGTAGTGTGCCAAGCTGTCTGTTGTGGACATGGCTGCCACGTGACTTCGTATTGTGCAAGACCCCAGAAATTAACACCCAAAAAGGCAAAATTGGATTAATTCTGTCACATTTCAGCCCAAAACCCTTCAGATCCCCCACTGAGAACAGTGAGGGTGATGGTGACATAAGTGTGATGACATCACCATGGGTGACATGACAATGACAAGGACATGGACACTGCAATGTCTTAGCTGCAATTTTATTGCTCTGCTAGAAGTTGGCATGATCTTGATCTGCACAGTGACTTCATTGGTGATAACAGTGGCACTGCTGATGTCCCTCTGCCCCACTCCCCTCAATTCACCTAGAGGAGATATCAACAGCCCAAGAGGAAGAGCCACTTTCCACCCAAATCCCCAGTACTCCCCTAAAAAATCCCAACATTCCCCTCAGAAATCCAAATTTTCCTCACAAATTATTCCACAAAATTCCCACCTTTCCCCAACAAACTTCCAATTGTTCCCCAAATGCCCAATTTTCTCCAGTTTCTAATGCCCCTAAATTCTCAATATTCCAACCAAGATTCCCCAGTTCCCCCCAGATTCCTAACTTTCCCCAACAAATCCAGTCTCCCCCTAAATTGATAGTGGTCTTCCCACAGTCACAAATTATTGCCCCAAATCCCCACTTTTCTTCAAAATCCCCAATTTTCTCCTCCAGCTTACAACCAGCAGCCGTCAGTCAGCTGGGGAGGATCCACATCTATCACCTGGAAGCTGTCCACGCGAAAGACCCAGCGTCCTGGGACCTTGACGTTGGAGGTGGTGGTGATGTTGATGATGGCCTCCGTTTGGGATCCAGGAATGTTGTAGAAGTTGGTGTCATCACCGCTATTGAATCCAGCCTGGAAAATTGTGGGGAGGATCTGGCAGGGCTGAGCCCACCCTAAGGGGTAGTGGGCCCCTAAAATGATTTTAGGATACAAACATACTTGGTGTGACCAAGAAATTGTATGGACCAATCCATGACTACCACTATCATGATCATCTCCAGAAGAAGGGTGGACAACCTCCTGTCATCACCATCATCATCATCATCACTATCATCATTATCATCTCCAATAGTTGGGATGGGCCAACCCCTGACCTTCATCATCATCATCTGTGTCCCCTCCACAATCATCATCTCCAGAAGATGGGACAGTGCAACTTGACCTTCCCAAAAATGTTGTGGGCCAATCCTGGGCCTTCATAATGATCACGATTATCATCATGCCAGGAAATGGGATGGGCCAATCCTTGACCTCCATCATCATCCTCCTCAGAACATGGTGTAGGACAACCTCCCCCTCCTCCTCCACCCTTCCCACCTACATGTGCTGGGGTTCCCCCGAGTCCTGTTTCAGCGTCCCCATCACTCGCTGCCCCTGTGGTCCACTGGATGTCCCAGTAGTTGAGGATGATGTAGAACATCTTGGAGTCAGTAGTCAGCACGGCCTGGAAGGTGTTGCCCTGTGGAAAAAGGTCACAGAGGTCAAGGGTAAGTCATGAAGGTCATGGATGGGTTCTGCAGGTCAAAGACAGGTTGGTCAACAAGGCCACCAAATGGGCCAACAAGAGCCAATGAGTGACCATGGACCTCACCTTTTCAGAGGTGGAGCCATAGTAGGCCACATGGTCCCAGGTGGCCACCAAGGCCCAGGTGGCGGTGAAGGGGCTTTTGGGGAAGTACTGGGTTATGTCCTGGCTGATGTCCTGCAGCAGCGCCGGGTTGGTGGTCTGGCGGTAGAAGATGTCCCCTCCCAGCACGTTGTCTACATCTGCCCAGAACGGAGCCACAAAAGGGTGCCCGTCCGCCAGAGGGAAGGGGTCGGGGGTATATTGTCTGACGGGCTCGTCAAAGGAGATCACCCCATTGTTGTTCACCTGGAGGTGACACCAGGAGCGGGTGGGTGCAACACCTTGACTTGGGTTGTGGGGTCCTCAAGATAGACCCTACAAGCACACCAAGAACCACCACCCAGAGGGACCCCCCAACACCTATCAACACCCCAAGATCCACCGCCCACAGGACTCCCCCAAGACCCACCAACCATAGGAACCCTCCCCCACCGGATGCCTCAACACCCAAAGAACCCCTCAAGATCCATCAGCCTCCCAGGACACACCACCCACAGAACCCCCCAGATATCAGATCCATAGAACCCCCTTAACAGCAACCACCCCCAGGACCCTCCTGAGGCCCACCACCCACAGGACCCCACAACACCCCCCACCAATGCCCCCAAGACCCACCCGTCAAGGACCCTCACAAAATCCGCCACCCACGTGATCCCACAATGCTCACCAACACATCCTAAGATCCACCCCACAGGGGACCACCCAAAACCAACCAGCTGCCCCAAGACCCATCAGCCATATGACCACGAAGGACCACACCATCATCCACCATCCTCAGAACACCCCCAAGCCCCTCCAACCCCCCCATACCAANCCTCCCCCTTGCATCTGAAGATGTTTCAGTGTCCAAGGATAAAACCCACTTTGAACTCAAGAAGGGTTGATTTTGGGGACACACGCAGACACACAGGCACGCAGACACACAGACACGCAGACACACACACACTCACTCACAAACACCAGTGAAAAATTAAGTAGAAATGGAGGGAAAATTTGGAATAATTGAGAAAATTCCCAAAAATACGGCATTTGGGGTGACCTACAAACACAGTTTGGTAGGTTTTGCCATAGAAGGTGAAGGGAATGGAGAGGGCGATCGCCTCGGATGTCCCATCATCGTGTTTGGGGTTGGTTGCATCCCCCTGCTGCGGTCCATAGGGATAGAGCAAGGATCCTGTGGGAAAATCAGGATTTGGGAACTGCCCCCAAATTCCCACCCAATTACATGGATTTTGGGATGCAACCCACCAAATCTGGGCTTCCCATGATCTTGGTTACCTAAAAATGTAACCTTGTTACATTGTGTCTTCTCCTGGGTTTTCATGGTGAAACTGGGATGAAAGGGAATGACCCCAGTGGAATTACATGGGAAGCACATGGATTTTGGGAGAATAGTGGGAAAATAGTATGATGTGGGTGGAAGAAAGTTTGATTTAGGTGGAAATGATGGTTTTTTATGGCAAAGCCCCCCAAAAGTCACCTTTTTCAGATGAGGTTTTGGTGTCCACCATGGAACCTGGAGAAGAAATAGGAGGGAAAATGAGTTGATCAATCATTTTTCCAACATGGATGAAAATGACAACACTTTTTCAGAAACAAACATTTACCTAAAATTAGGAGGAAGAAAACACTATAGGGTGACATCCTCGACCCTAAAATAACTGTAAAAAAAGCAGAAAATTTTAAAAACCCCCTATAAATACATCCAAACAAGCAAAACAACAACCCTCCCCAAAAGAGATGATGCAGTAAAATGTATTTCCAGAGACAAAAAGAATTCACATTAAAATATCAAACACACACCGTCCAGGAATTTTGTGTACTGGGCTTTGTGTATGTATGATATTTTAACAATTTTTTAAAAGAATTGAAGTATTTGAAAAGTTGGCTTTTTGATTTCATTATACTACATTTTTAAGTACTAATATAATTTAATTCAGGAGATTTTTAACTTTGATTTAATTTTTAAATTTTAATCTACTATGATTGAATTTTAATAGAAAATTTTATGTACCCGAACATTATTTAATTTCATTTCAATTTTTAATTCTAAATGCATTGCCTTTTTATTTAATGGAGTTTTTAGATGAATGCTATTTTTATTTATCCTCTATTTATTTGGATTTTTATTTAATTTTTATTTAATTGAATCTTCAGTTTTTGCTATTTGTGTTGATGAAGAAATTGTTCCCCTTTTGTGCCCAAATTAAGTAAATTTTTTTTGCCTTTTTTTCTGAATAAAATGAGGATTATTTACATTTTTTCATGCATTTTTAAGTCATTTAAAGGCACAAATCTTCCTTAAATGCATGAAAACACAGGATTTTAAAGAGACAGTATTCCAAGGAATGACCAAAATCCCACCAGAATAAAAATTTCCTCACCTGGATTTCGATGAAGTGAAGAACTGCAGCCTGAAAATGAGCTCAAACACCCTCAAATGCTGGCTTTTGCCTCGTCCTGCTCCTTTTTTTTATCAAAACAAAAAATAATAAACATGTGATTTGACAACTTTCCACCCATCCAATCTCTCTGAGCTCTCCCACAATTACTTAGAAAGGGAAATTTAATCACGTGTTGGGGATTTTTGGCTTTTCCAGATTTTTTTTTTTTTTTTTTTTTTTAAGCACAGTGAAGACTTTTTTTGAATAATTTGGGGGTTCTGGAGACACCTCTGGATCCTGCCTCGCCCTATGTGAAGTTTTTGCCCCTTTCCAAACTTTCAACTTTCATCTCCTGATGTCATTTTTTTAACAAAAAAGTCCCTTTAAAATTATTTTTAATTCTAGTTCCATTATCTCCTTTTTTATCATCAGGAACAAAATAGATTATCCCTGTTCATTTGGGATTTCGAGGACTCATTTTTTGTTATTGTGAGGCTAAGAAAAATCTTTATCATGTACTTTGGCCTTTCTTTCGTGCAAGAAAAAAGAATTCCTTATACACAAGAATTCTACTTTTTGGAGGAAAAAACCAACCATCTAAACCACCATCATTTTTTTTTTCTTCTAAAAAGAAGTTAATATCTTTGTTTTTAGGGATTTTTTAAGGAAAAAAATGTTTTATTCTCTTTATTTTAAGGAAAAAATCTTGTTCCTTATTTACCTGGTGTTTTGAAAGTACTTTTTGCAAGAAAATTCTTTATTATTGCTCTCCTTTTTATTTCTTCTTATTTTTCTAAAGGAAAACCCCTTCATTTGCTCATATTTTAAGAAACCTCATTTTCCCTGTTCCAGATGGGTTTTTTCAAGCTCTTTAATGTTGGTTTTTGTTTTTGTTTTTTTTTTTTTTTGTCCAGGAGCTGGGCTTGTACTTCTCCAGAATCCTCAGCTGGGACTTCTCTCATTAATTTTGTGAAAAAACCAGACATATTTGGGTTTGTTTTCCAGGAGACAGTGGACTGGGGTTGAGCAGGGCAAGCATTCTGAGGAATTCACTGGATTTTTGGAGGGGCCCCCCGGAGAAGAGTCAGCTGGGATATCCCTGTGCATTCCCCTCACCCATGGGTGTCCCAGGCGTCTTGTGGGACCCCATCAGTGGCAAGATCCACCTGCCCACTTCCAAATTTTCCAAGATTCTGGGGTCAGTTTCTCTACCCACCCTTCTCCAGCCAGGCATGATGAAGAGTTTGTGACGAACTGGTCAGAGTTTAACGCTCACCCCAAATCCCCAGCCTCACCCAGTCCTTGCCCTGCATATGTCCCCAGGACATGCCTGCAAGGAATAAAATCCTGTGTGATTTTGCTGGAGAGAGCCAACAACATTAGTAAAACTCTGCCAGAGCCTTGCAGGGAGAGGCAGTAGAATTCCAAGGAAAGGTTAGCTGGCAGTCACTTACTGTCATTGCCTTCAATGTCTGGTGACAAGTGGCATGAAAACCAGATGGTGTGGAATTCCTTGCTCTTTGTAACTTAGTGCATCATGGAGAGGTTTGTTTGGTTTGGGGCTGGTTGGTTCTGTTTTCCTCCCTGATTTAAGACTTTATCACAACACATGGCTTTTGTCTGTGCTGCGAATGCTGGGAGGAACTGAAAAAATTGTGTTTGCTAGAAATCTTGCTACATGCTGGATTTTTAAAGCTTATTTGGACTACTGTCTTCTTTTCTGGGGACATGACTGCTGAAAGGATCATGCCCATTCTGATTAGTGTTAAATACTAGTTTTCCTTTTCCCTAGATTGGACCAAACTTTCAGTTCAGGTAAGAGGTTTACATATGTAGTTTGAATTAAAATAGCTGTTCTCTTCTGAAATTCAGTTGCTTCTTTCTATCCACTGTGAGAAACCTTGCTGGCCTCCTAGCCACAGGTACCTGGGAAAGGCACAATATGGAGAGTCATGTCTTTCAAGCCCACACAAAACTCTGCATGGATCCCTTGCTGAGCATTCAACTATTAGCTCCTGAAGAAGGCTGAGTCAAATGGCACAAATTCAGTCTGCTTGGAAAACTGTCAGTTTAAACACCGGAAAGCAGGAGTTTGGATTCCCATTAGTTTTAAACCTTGGCCTTAGAACATGGTGCTGTGAATATTCGTTGCTGTGTTTGGCCTCATGAGGATGTTGTTGTTGTTGTTGTAATTTCATACAACTAGAACCAGCAAGAGTTACAGCAGAGAAGGAGAACACCCTTCCCTGCCTCTTTCCTCTGGTACTGATCACAGAATACTGGATTTAAACCTCACTCCCTTCTGCCTCAGCAGCTGTGACCCTAAACACAATAAGTTCTTTATTTTTCTGGTTGGAGGGAGGAAGTTGGCATGCCAGCCACATTTTCTGTCTGGAACCTTCTCTCCACAGCATTCCAACAGGGTAGCCTCTGTCACCTTCCCCGAAAGCCTCTGGAAAGGGCTGTGCACAGGCCTGTGATGCAGGACATAGTGAAACACTGATCTGATCTGGTCTGGTCTGATGAGGCAGCTCCTGTGTTTCCTTTCCTGCAGTGCTAATGATCTCTGCACACAGCCGGAGAAAGTGCTGCCTGAAGGATCGTCTGTCCCGCCCAAGGGCAGCCTTGGTCGGCAGAGGGAAGCAGGTTTTAATCAGGGTCCCCCGAGGGTGGCAAGGACAGCCTGATCCCGTTGCGGGTGCAGATGCCATCAGACACCTGCCTGCTGCCGAGGCTCCTGGCTGCTGCCCCGAGCCAGACCACCTGGCTGCTCCCTGGATGCTGCTCCTCTGTGTTTGACTCCTGCAGGATACCTGCTGGGGATGCCAGCAGGCTTTCTAAAGCGACTCTGCAAGCCCCAGTGATGCAGATCCCACTCGCTGCTCTGCAGCAACAGGAGGTCAGTGATGGTGTAGTGTTGCACTGAGTTTATTGCATTAATATCTATCAGTGCAGGTTTGTAGTGAAAGTTCCTGTATCTGCTCTCTACTGGTGTCTCCGTCTCTGCTTTTAAGCCCCTGTGCTAAAAATTTCTAGTGCCCCCTAATCAGTATAGAGAGAAAGAGGCACTGGGAGCATCACCCTGGTTGACACTTGGGTTTTATTTATAATTAGTTGCATTAAATCTTTTTGCAATGAGCCTTTGGAAAGAGAAGGAAATGCAAGGAGACACACAAAGAAGCTAATTTACAGCTCTGCAATAAAAATCTGAGCACACATTATTAAATTTTTAATTCAACTGGCTCATCATACTTTAGAAAATGAAAAAGAAAAGCAAGGAATAATCTATTTTAAATGGTCTTCTGTGTGACTGCTCCATCAAAACTAGCATTCTTTTTTGTTAGTAAAGGCTAATTTAAAAAAAATTATACCAATAAAATGAGAGAGTACATCTTTACTGCTAAAAATTTTCTAGAACTAAAACTCAGATATAAAAAAGAACATAAAATTTCAAAAATCCCACTTTCATTCCCTTACTTATTTCAAGAAATAGCATTTTCCAATGCCCAAAACAGTTTAAAAAAGTAAAGTAGTATCTTGTTCTTTTTAAAATTGAAATTGCAATAATTTAGAATAACTCATTTTAACATTTCATTTCAAAGTTTTAAGATTTTAAACTACAGTTTTCTTGGTAAAACGAAGCCAACTCTGAATTAGCAAAGGGTTTTAAAAGGTGCAAAAACATCTTAGTCAGAACTCAGTTCTATGTTACCTGGAACAGATGGAAGGCTTTGAGCACATCCTGATATTGACAGTAGTTCTACTTTCCCATGCGTGTGGGGCTTTGCATGCAACCATTTCAGTCCTGGATCTGAATCACATGTGCAAACTAGTCATGAAACAAAGCTGCTCTACCAACAGGACACAGCATTTTAGGATAAAATTTCAAGTTGTTTACCGGGCACTTATCTGCGACTGAATTATATTTGTATTAGGATGCATCTGTGCATTGTGGTGTGAATTAACACTCTGCCAAGACAACAGCTGTATCATGCTCTGGAAAGTGGACCAGCACTGCATTAGAAAGGAATTTTATTTGTTGCCAGCAGTTTCCAGCTACAGTTGAGACTAAGAAGCTCAAATGACACAGCTAACTTATTCTCAGAAGCTATTTATTTTGATCAGACTGTAGCTTCCTTTTGTGATGGCATTGAACACAATGCACGCAGGCTTTCTACAACCCAGTAAAGCATAAAAGCAGCCCGGTAAAGAAGATTGTATCAAAAAATCATATTGACCATTTAAGATGCATGGTGGGTTAGAAATAATATTTTCTTTTTTTTTTTTTTTTTTTTTTTTTTTTTTTTTTTTTTTTTTTTTTTTCCTTTAAGTATTGGTGAAATCTGGTTGAAAAAAGCTTTGCCTTGGAAAATTTTCAGGGAGAGAACTTCAGTGTTCTGCACAAAACAGATGGGGAAGGTAATAGATAATGTACATCTTCCTTCCTCTTTTTTCTTTTTTATTCCTGACAGGCAATCAGATCTGCTTAACCGTGACTCACAGAACCCTCTTGTTGCTGCTTTATGCATTATTTGTGCTACCGGTTTATTTCTTACAGCCTGTCAGCAGGCTTTGAACTGGACTAAGGTTTAATTGGACCTGTGTACAATTAAGAGGGAGAAGCAGATTCACCCTTTTTTCTTTTACGAGGGAGGGACTCTACATAGCTTCCAAGGTGTCTGCCTACCATGATCTCCAATTAAATCAAACATGATATTCAGTAAGTTAGGATTTAGAAAGCCAGATTTCACAAGTTTTGTGCAGATATTTGATAGGATTTAGAAGAGTAGATCTTTTGTGAGTAAATAGTTTTGGCCTTGAACTTCTTTTCTGACTGCCTAGCCCTAACACAAATGCTCTAATAATCTTGTGGAGAAATGTCTCCATTCTCTGTATGCATCTCATAAAAATAAGGAGAAGAGAAGGGGAAAAAAGATAACTTTGTGCTATCTCAAGTGACAAGAACATGTATGACAATGATTAAGTGCCACCTTAAAGGAATGTTCCCCTGTCAGAACCAGACTCTCCCTATCCTGCCATGGCAGGAATTTGGTTTCAAAAATATGTATGTCTTTGTCCTCTATGAAATGTTAAAGACCAGCTCTAATTTTAACATCAACACGACAGATAATCTCATGTATCTTTTATAGTAAGTCCTTTTATATCTGGTGTCTTCCTTTACTCTTACTGACAGATTCCCGTGTTCAACACAGTGTTCAGCTTTGACTCATGACATGGTAAAATGCTTCCAGAAGTGTACTGCTGTCTCCTACCATCAAAATAGCCTCTGCCTTCCCCAGGTGATTACTGTCACCTTATCTTGAATTTCCTTGAAAGTTCAGGTGCCCAGAAACTCCTGGGGTCAGCTAACTCTCAGAGTGATTTCCCATACAGACAGAAGCAGTCTGTCTGTGTATGGGTGAGCCAAAGGGAGCAAAGGTGAGTCAAAGGTGCAGAGGGAGATCTCTCTGAGGCATTACAATTCTGAAAAAAATTTTAAAAACATCGTTCAGAACATCTGTGCCATCCATGACTGTTAAATAAAAAAAAAGTAATGCTCTTGCACTGCACTGAGGTAGAGACTTCTTTCTGACAACACACAGAAAACACTGCATTTTCTGTGAAACACAATACCAGCTGTGTTTCAGATCTGGGACCAAAAGAGCATGGACAACACACAGGTGATTTATTATTGCTGAACAGTGTTTCCACAGCATCTACATCTTCTTTGCTTCTCTCTGCTCTCTCAGGGAGCACGTGGGGTTTGGAAAAGTGATGGGAATTGGCATAGCTGGGACTCAAAGTGACTCAAAGCGATATTCTGTGTCATCCAGGACTGTGCCCAGATGCAAAACTGCAGGAGGTGAGAGGAACTGTTCCCAAAGTAGCCACTTCTTGGAGACTGTTTGGGCCCCATTCTTGGAGACTGTTTGGGCCCCAGTTTGCGGGGGGGAGGTGGGTGGGTGACTGACTTGGCATCACTTTTCTTTTTACTTTTTTTATTCCCTCTGCATGTATTACATGGTCTTTATCTGAACCCATGAAATTCTCATGCTTTTGCCCTTTTACCTTACGAGGAACTTACCCAAATGAAACAGAACAAATAAAGACCCTCTTTCCTTAGAAAGGCTGAGGGAAATAAAAGGCCAACAGAGGAACATTGGAGTGAGTACAGAAACATTTCTCTGTTGTGCTTGATGTTGGCATCTCCCTCAAAAACTTTTGGAATCAGCCTTGTATAGTTTTGGGCAATAGAATTTTGGCCTGATTGTAACACCACTATTCCAGTTCTTGACAAGCAATATAACCAGGAATTTATCTGTAATTGCTGACTTTCCATAGGCAGTGTAGTACTTTCCAATTACCTGTGTTTTGGGAAATTATCAATATAGCTTAGGTCAAGCCAAAATTATACTGATCAGAAGTAACACAAAGGTGTATGCACGTTAGCATGTACTGTAGAGCAAAAGGAGCAGATCTGCACAACAAAATATTCAGGGCTGACATTCACACCACACAGATTCAGGGTGTTCTATTTAGATGAACCCTAGGCTGGTCCTGTGGGCTGAAAGGCTGCAGGAGGTGAAGCATTTTAGGAGACCCTCTGGATATCAGCGTTTGGTTAAGCCTTTTCCAGAAAAAAGCCCATCATCATAGTCTGAAAGGGCTCCATAAAATGAATGAGTGTGTCATACAAGGATATGACTGGGAAATTCACTCTTGGGCCCAGCTGAAGTGGTAATACACCTCTGTTATCCATAAAGAGATATGCAGTTCCAGAAATTATGTTACTTTCTTCTGAAGCCACAAGTAATACTGATACCTTTCACTAAAATTTAAATTAAGGCTCACAGAATGTAAGCCCTAATGTATTGCAATTGATTTTAAGAATTCATGAGGATCTACATAATGGGTAGCAGCTTTCTTGTCTGGGGTGAGACCTGTGGTCTTTGCACAGGTCCTGCCTTCCTGCCACCTGACATTTGGGACACATTACTTCCAAGAGGTCTAAAAACGCTGGTTTGGGTTTACCAAGCTCATTTGTGTTTTCCTGCTGTCATGTTTTTGTTGTGTTCCTGTAGAGGGAAGCGCTGTTGGAAAGCAATGAACAGACCCTGCATCTAGGGAAGGTGCTGCAAGGCACAACATGGCAGGTCTAACCACGGTTTCCAGGGTGACTGCTGGAAGGGATTACCAGGTGATCCAGCTGGACAGTGTTCTCCTAAGCAAACAGTAGGATTCAGCTGGGAACATCCAGCCTAAAGTCACTGAGCCATACTCCCGTCAGATGAAATGTTTGTGGTCACTGGGAACTGCTGGCAGAACACGTAGTGTACGGAGATTAGTATCCTGAAAAAATAGGAAGTGCACAGGAATTTTTTTATTTGCCTTTTTTTATTTTTATTTTTTCACTTACTTGTGTAGAATGTCTGAGAGAGAATTTAAATAAAGAACTTGTGCTGATGTCACCTTTGCTTTTTCTCTGTTAAATCTATCAATTTCCAGCTGCTGGGGAATGTGAGGCAGTGCCAGAGAGCAGGGCCTTGTCCCAGAGCTCTGTGGTTGTCACAGGTAAGGGAATTCAGTCATCAAGTTCCTCTGACAGTGCCATCAATGCAATGATGAAAACAGCCTTTTTGCCAGTAAAATAATATTTTTGATAGAGTTTGGGCCAGAGAAATGATTTTTTTCACATCTGTGCAAGAAGAGGCAGGTTTTGATTATCAGTTTACAACATGACAAAACAACCAGCGGTAGAGCAACTTCAGTCTCTGGCAGGGGCACCAGACTGTAAATGTGGATGTCCACCTAGGGCTGGCAGATACCCCTGGGGACCCTACAGAGATCTCAGTCCTAAAACATGCAACTTCTGCAGGGTGGGATATCCCACCCTCCTGTGAGGGCAGCAGGGTCTTGCACAGTCAGAGTCAGCCTCAGCACCTGCTGATGTCTGCGTATTTTCAGTGTGACTCCTCTAATAAGTATTAATTATTTCTGTGTATAGCTCTTTCAGTAGTTACCACAGAGTTATTCCATTTTACACATGGCAGAGGAGGTTAATGACCTGGAATCTCACAAGCACTGTATCATAATTATGTCAGTCATTAAACCTCTAATGGTATGTTTGAAATATGGGAGAGGCAAAAGCCTATCTTGCTGTTTTCTCATTCTCCAAGCTGCCTTGTACATTTTCATATTTGCTGAACTCAGGAGAGGGCAAGGATGTTAAACTCCATGTAGAAATGAGGCTGGCAGATCAGTGGTGTGTTTCATCTAATCTCTCGCCTCTGAAATTAGCTACATTTGTAGGGAGAATTATTGTGACATCTAAAAAGTGGCCTGGCTGGCGTGCAAGGAGGTGCTGGCTCCATTCTCCCTGGTCAGTGGTTGGTTTTACACCTGTGGATGTGTCACTTCAGCCTTTTGTGTCTTTATTTCTTCTGCCATGTACCTTCCTTAATGACTGCAATTGAATGAATTCTGCACAGAGCTGTAGGATCAGGACAATGAGCCCCTGGTTTGCTGCTGTTGTACCAAAAATCCTTGCAAAGCCAGAGAGGCTGCGAGTTAGTGACCACTTGGAGTGTTTCTGGTAGTGCAAAACTGTTGTGGTGCGGGTACGTGGATATATCCTTAACTTTAGCTTCATTTTAACACTACTAAATACATAGATAAGCTTTCCCTGAATTTTATGTCCAGTGGCAGTTCAGATTACTTCCTCAGCCACAGAAATTGAAAGCTGCCAAGGAATCAGCAGGGCGGGTTTCACACTTCTGTCAGCCTGCTAAAGGCTTTTGGCTTATCACAAATTTTAAATTTGAAATACCAATTAAAAAAAAAACCCAAAACATAAATAACATACCTTCACTGGAACGTTTCCTTTCAGCTTTTAAATTTCAGAAGCATAAAGAGGAAAATCTTGAAAACACATCTTGTTTGCCAACATATGTGAGGACATTTAAGTGGAAAATAATTATGATCTGATATTTAAAGAAACCAGACTTGTTCATTTATTTTTAACATTCTGTGGTTTATTTATTTTTGATTAAGTTTTCACTAAAAATTCTGTTTTCTCAGTAGTTTTCAGTTTCTGTGGTTGACAAACATAAACCACATTTTTGTAGATTAAAAACCTAAATATTTTTTAACAATAGTGAATAAATTTACTATTCTAAATTAACAGATTATACTAAATGAAGTGTCTTATTTACTATCAATATTATTCATACAATTATTTAAATAAATACTCAATTTTTATTTTTAAGCACACATTGATCAGTGGGCTTGCTTGACATTTTCACTCAAACAACTGAAAAATCATTCTTGTAACTACACAAAATTGATAAGAATTTTCTGAAAATTTTGGGATAAAATCTCAAAGTTCACATATGTGAAGGAGAATGAAAGAAAAAACAGTTTTCTGGAGGGAAGTTATGAAAGAAAAGCTAAAGAGCAAAATGCATTCATAAGCAATTGGGGTGAAACACTGACAATGACACTACTGAAAGATTCCTAACACGACCACTCCCAATACACAAATGTTTTAAATGGCTTCTTGGTATTCCCATTAGTTGTAGATATCATTAGGAAAATAAAAAAGCCACAAATAAAGAAATTTATTTTTTAGATGGTTATTTTTTTACAAATGTTACTCACTTATGTTTTCATATAAAAATTTTTATTTCATATCTTGATTTTTTTAATGCTATATCACAGGCTAGTTCCTGGTTTTCTTAAGAAAACATTAGTTTTAAGACAAAAGCTCAAATTTGTCAGAAAAACTTGGTAACTTACCTGCTTTTCTCATTGTGATTCCTTTACTCACTTTGTGG
>WEZZ01030786.1:103861-126267 GCA_013400585.1 Chloropsis cyanopogon
GAAAGGGCACAATTGTGGCACAATGAGACCAGATAAATTCATTGAGTAATACTTGAATAATCTTCTGACACATTTGATGATGTTTAGGGTTTGTTAGGTTTTGGATGCTTTTTCTGTATTTATATAAACTATTTAGGAAATCACATTAAGGAGAAAAGTAGAATGATCTGCTCTGAAATGCCAACTTTTTCTTTGGTGAGAAGCCTATCTTGGGGGTCAGAAATGTACTCCAGCTCCTGTTTCACATCCCTTAGGACTGCTGTAGAATTATGAAATATCCTTTTCCATTTTCTCTTAGTAATCAATCACAACAAGCGTGTGCCACTGCATTGTATTGGTATTTATGCTGCATTTAAATCTGCAAAAATACAGTGGTAAATCACACCTTCTTTATGCGCATAACAGTGATGTAATCTTACTACTTAAATTTCACTTCACTGAAACATCCCTGCCTTGGGTTGTTCCCTGAGCAATGTAATCAGTGAAAGTGGGGCCTTCTGTAAAGTAATTGATTAATTGACACAGTCATAAATCTACACCTTTCATAATGAACTGGTAATTCCTTGAATGGGATGTGCCCTGTCCTTGTGAAATTTTACACTTCAAGCAGTTAACCAATACTGTGAGAACGTGTGGTGTGTTGCTATTCTTCCTAATTCTTCTATTTTTATTATCTATACATTTTTCAGCTACACCTGATGGTGCAGGAATGAGGCCAAAAGCTGGTTTTTTGTCAGCTTTTATTTTCCTTTCCTTCCTCAGCTTCTCNGTATGAAAAAAAAAAAAAACCAAAACGAACCAAACAAAACCAAAAAAACCAAAAAAAAAAAAAAAAAAGGAGCACCTTCCATTTTGGGGTTTATTGTCAAGTATTGTTAATGTTTCACTATTTTAATCTGGAAGTTATGTGGAAAGGGCACAATTGTGNNNNATTTATATAAACTATTTAGGAAATCACATTAAGGAGAAAAGTAGAATGATCTGCTCTGAAATGCCAACTTTTTCTTTGGTGAGAAGCCTATCTTGGGGGTCAGAAATGTACTCCAGCTCCTGTTTCACATCCCTTAGGACTGCTGTAGAATTATGAAATATCCTTTTCCATTTTCTCTTAGTAATCAATCACAACAAGCGTGTGCCACTGCATTGTATTGGTATTTATGCTGCATTTAAATCTGCAAAAATACAGTGGTAAATCACACCTTCTTTATGCGCATAACAGTGATGTAATCTTACTACTTAAATTTCACTTCACTGAAACATCCCTGCCTTGGGTTGTTCCCTGAGCAATGTAATCAGTGAAAGTGGGGCCTTCTGTAAAGTAATTGATTAATTGACACAGTCATAAATCTACACCTTTCATAATGAACTGGTAATTCCTTGAATGGGATGTGCCCTGTCCTTGTGAAATTTTACACTTCAAGCAGTTAACCAATACTGTGAGAACGTGTGGTGTGTTGCTATTCTTCCTAATTCTTCTATTTTTATTATCTATACATTTTTCAGCTACACCTGATGGTGCAGGAATGAGGCCAAAAGCTGGTTTTTTGTCAGCTTTTATTTTCCTTTCCTTCCTCAGCTTCTCTATTTCTAGCTAGTCCTCTAAGGTCGTTTCAGCTGAGTTTTTCTTCTCTTCTTCTTTTGTAGGCATAATGCTGAAACAGTCTTATAATAAATGAAAACCTCTCAGAATATGTTTTTTCCACAAACTAACAGAGTGCTCAAGATTTTTGAGTACTTTCCTGACGAATAACCGTGATGAACAATGCCACTGATTTGACAGCAAAACTCCAACTGTGGCATGCCTTGATCAGACAGCAAAAAATGTAAGCTCTTCTAGGAATATTGCAGTGGTGTTTCTTCCCCAAGATTTTGTATTTTTTTCAGAACTATGAGCAGGATTTATTTTGCAAGAGGGAAGTAACCCTGGAATTCCTGACAAAAATGTCTTACAACTCCAATTTTTTATTAATACCTGAGTGTTTCAGACCCATTAGAGGAAAATCTGCTGCTTCTCTCTGAAGAAGGAATTCTTCACTTGGGCTGTGAAATTAGGAATTCAGCTACTTGAGGACATGGGTCTGCAATTTGCAATTAATAACTTTTTGGTGAGTCATGATCGGTTTCATTTTATGCTTATAAAAATATGTGAGCTTTCAAAGATATTTTAACCTTCATTTTTCTTTTGGTATATAGCTGCGTCTGAAGTTTATTGGTAAAGCTGTAACTGTAAATATTTGACAACTGGCAATTTGCATTGCATAAATTAATTACTTTCACTGTGTTATTTACACTCAGTAATGAGATACTTTCTAAAACTAATTGGATGTCCTTTCTTAGTTGCAAAAATCTTTTAAAGGCATTTATAATTCAATGTTTACTGCTTTTTTTATGTCATCCAGTACCAAAGAGGAGCCAAATCACCTATTTCTAGCTCTTTTAGTTGAAACAGAATTACTTCCATTTTCTGTGCAGGGATTGGTTGTGTTACCCAGCTTCAGGCACATTGTTTAATCTTCACTTTCATTTGGTGACAATAAAGAGGTTTCTGCTAAAGGAAATTGTAGAAAAAAGGTATATTCAATTCTTTTTCTTCATTGACCAGCACCAATGAAGACACAACTCCTGTACAAAGGAGCCAGTTTGCAAGTGCAGCTTAGTCTGGTTTCAGAGAGCAGAAGGAATGACCTCTACTGCACTGTAATTACCCTAATTCACTTCCATTCCTTAATTAAAACTGTGTCATTTCTCATAGCTTTTGCCTCATGGAAAGACATTTTTCTGCTCAATCTGATCAGAGGAAGAGTAATTTACTTTCTGTATGTATTTTGATGACAGGCACACTACAAATATTGGGATTTCTTCTTAGACTTGATAACTTCACATGCTTTTGATGCCAAAGTCATTCTGCTGGATGTTTAATTAGAGCACATCAAAGAGGGTTATTTGCATTTAATTCTGTAGTTAACATTTGGCCTTCTCAGTTTTATGCCAGACTTAGTATACAACATCCAGTCTGTCTGGCATTAATTTAACTTGTAAATAATTTATGTAATTAATTTACTTGATAAGCTTCCCCATCTCACTTTAAGTCTTTGCTCTCAACCAAGCTGGTGAAATCTACCTGCACTGGCAATGGGCTCAGCAAAAATAAATACTTTGGAAGTTGCATCAGTGCCCCAAGATGGGTGTGACAGCTGACACATTTTCTCTGATGCTTCATAAAGCTTAATTGCTTGCAAAGAAAATGTTAACCATCAGTACAAAAACGACTTCTAGGCTTGAATAATTAATATTCCTTAAAAAACCTTATGGGATGTGATCTTAGACTTACTGACCCTGAGACCTGAGCTGGCATGGTCAGTCCTATGTTGCCATGCTTCCTGGGCCTTCCAAAGTCTCACAGCTCTGGTCTAAAGAAAAATTGTGTCAGGGCTGTATTTTCAGCAAGTATTACTGAGTTTAGATTCAGAATATGTCACTGTCTGAGGTAAGAGCTTTTACTGCTCCCAGCATGCTGCTGCAAGGACTCTCTTTCAACCAGTGAACATCTTTTGAGAAAAGGGAATGGACAGGCAGGAATTCAGAAATATTTCTGACAAATTCTTGCGGCACAATCAAAGAATTTTAAAAGACCGGATTTTCAATTGAAAAATATGATGGCATTGTAGGTATTGTCTAAGCAAAATATAGATTTAAAGTAAATATGTTTCTGAATCTCTTTGGAAAAATATCTCTCTTCTTGTCCCTGCTCTGCAGTGTTAAATATTGGTGGAAAGCTAAAAACATCAGCACTTAGCTGTTTCTGTGAAGAAATTTTTCCTACGGGATGCAGAAGGAAATGCTTTCCACTCAGCTAAATATGTAAAGTTTGAACATATACAAAGAAATGACCAAATTATTCCTGAGAGGTACTTATGAAGGGTACATATGTTTTATGATGGGAATCAATTTCTGTAACGTGTTGACAGTGGTTCATTGCTCATTAATATACTTAAAAGGCACTTGAGAGACAATTGGCTGCATTGACTGCAGAGGAAAAATTTATTACCTGTAGCACAAGATGGGGAAAATTGCAGGTTGTCCAAGTATTGGTTACTTTGAATGGACTTGGGCTCAGTCTTTTTAAACTGTTACTAATGGAAATTTAGATTGCAGCTGTGTGAAATGAATCTATTGGACTTCTTTCTAAATTAATCTATTGGCCTTCTTCCTGCAATGTACAAGCTCTATTCTAATTGTGTAATGGTTTCTTGTTACAACTCAATCTGCACCAGAGATATTCAGGAAACAGATAAAATGAGCTGTCAGACAGGAAGAATTGGGGGTATTGCAACCACAACTGCAAACAAGCCCCAAACCACCACCAACAAAATTTTGCCATGCCCAAGCACCCAACACTTACTGGGATGCAGGGGCTGCAGCCAAACTGTAGTCCCACAGACTGGCATCCCCCAAAACATCCCTGTCCTGCAGAAAATGTCCCCACAGAGTCCTGCCCCGCCGTGGTGTCACGGCTTTTTCAGCATTAAGCTGAGATGTCCCTAGGGATGGCCCTGCAGCAGCTGAAGCTGCAGCCAGCTCAGGGGTGTCTGCCCATCCCCAGCGTCCCAGCCCCTCCCAGAGCCACCCCTGGCACTGCTGATCTCCAGCTGCGGGAGGTACCAGTGAAAGCAGGACAGAAAGTGCCAGAGTTCCTCCACGCTGTCACTCCAGGGACTGACCAGCCCATGGCCCCCTTTGGTGCAAAGCCACTCGACCAGGTTACACCAGACAGATGCACAAATCCTCATGTATATGCATCTTTCAGTCTGTTTTCCTTGAGGAACTCTTAATTTTATAAGTCTCCCTCTTTGGATAGTTATGAACATAATTCTTCATTTAGTCTTTCAAAATCCTGCTGAGCAGACATAGCTTTTTTCACCCTGTCTTGTTTATTCTTCCTACCCCTATCCCCACCTGCTTTTCTTCATTATTATTTTGTCATTTAAGACAAGATAAATGATACTGGTGGGCCTTGAAATAAATGGCTTCTTTTATTGTCCCATTCTAAGCATAATTTTGGATTTTAATCACTTGGATTTTGCCTCTCAGCCCCCTCTGACAAAAGCATCCCTCCTGGATATATACAGTTTGTGAGATTTGTGTGAAGCTGCAAGTCACTTCAGTGCTGTTTACCACTACTTACCAATAAAATAAAAAATAAATTTAAAAATCACCCAAAAAACACTTTTCTGTTGCTGTGATGAATGTTCAGTAGCTTCTCTGTATGAAATCAGACTCAGTGTGAATGCCAAGAATTTTTTTTTAAAGGGTGAAAAGATTCTGCTTGTGCTTGTGACCTCCAGTGGTCTCTACCAACCTTGCCCATTTTATGTGATTTCATGAAAAAGAAAGTTGTGACATCATAATTTTAGAACTTCAGGTGGAAGAACCTGGGGAAAATTTTTCAGAAAAGTGAACAGAGAAAGAAGCAGCGTTATTCCTGGTCATGGCATCATTTGAAAATTGTTTTTTGGATTTTTTTTTCTTTTCCTTTCCGAACAGGAATAAAATCAAAGCCCTTAAAATTCTTTTTAGATAATATAAAACAAATGAAATAAATTAAGGACATTGAATTGAAACACAGAGGGACACACACCACTTTAATATATAAAAAGTGTTCAAAAGAGTACCTGAGTGAAATCTGACTAAGTGCAAGATTAGAAATTATAGGTTCATGGGTTTGCTTTTATCTATTCTGAGCTCATTAGTTTACATAATTAGTTTAGCATAACAGAAAATAGAATCCAGTGTCCTCTCATAGAGGCCAGGCTTTTCCAGAGGGCAGACAAGGAATATCTTCTTTCTTCCCCTTCCAGCATGACAGAAGTTTCCAGTTAAACTCCGTGTTGCCCCAAATCATCTTATCACCTCCAATTAGGGTTTATTCTTTGTCAGCACTCTACCTGGCTGGAGGTCAGCACTGCAGGAAGAGATGGATGTTTCAGTACCTTGCATATCTCAGATCAATTTGCTCTCTGCCACTCTGCCTTTTGAATGGAGGATGTGCTAACTGATGACATTTTAGTCACCAAGTCTGGTGATCTGATGTTCCTGCTGATACAAACCTTTGTATCTGCTTTGGATGTGCCAAGATAGGGGCACACACCCAAAGCATCAGAACCTGAATTTTAAAAATGGGCTTTGTGCCAGGAGTGCAGTGACAGGAGAATGTTGTTATTGCTTAGAAAAGGAGAATAGATGGTTGTTTTCCTCAACCATTTTGATGGAACAGCCAAGATTTGTTGAAGAAGAGGAGGAGGGGGAAGAGGAGGACGGGGAAGAGGAGGACGGGGAAGAGGAAGAGGAAGAGGAGGAAGGGGAAGAGGAAGAGGATGAAGAGGAAGAGGAGGAAGGGGAAGACGAAGGGTAAGGGGGAGAGGAAGAGGAAGAGGAGGAATAGGAGGCAGAGGAGGAGGAAGAGAGGGAGGGAGGCTTCCCCTGTTCATTATCACAAAGTGCAAGTCACCTCTTGGTATCTCACAGGTCTGTTGCAGCTGGTGGAACACCAAACCCTAGTGTCAAATCCTCAAAGCTTCAAGTCACCAAAAGACTCTCCTCATACTCATGGGACGTCAAGAGCCAGGTGTGCTTCACCATGCACATCCAAAACAGGAAAAAAATACTACTGTACTTTTAATTATTAATCACATGGTAGAAGGGACAGCAAGTGTAACTTCACACCTCTTTTTTACTTTCTGTGACATAAATCTGTTAATACTTTCACAAATCAATCAAAAGAAGTCCTGTGTCCATTTCCCTATGACCTGCTGAAGGAATGCTGGCTACCATTCCCTGGCAAAAATGAACAATAATATAGAAAGACAGTGAAAATGTTCTGTAAGAGAATATTGATTCTTGAGAAATAGTTAAAGACACGAAATCTTCTCTAGCAGTAATGAGGTTTTCATATCATGGGCCCTGTGCTGTCAGACCCTATAAATCCATTACTACCAACAGCCACAGAGTGATAGCTGTCACTTCTGGTCCTTTCTTCTCTCTGTGAAGATGGAAAGGAAGGCATGCTGAAGAAAAATGAAAACCAGGTCCCACGTGGCTATTGGCAGGCAGAAAACTCATCAAGCATGAGCTCAGTCTGGGAATGTTGTTGGTAACAAGAGCTCTGCAGGCACTGTGGGTACCAGCAAGAAGGAAACACCTCCCTCCGAAGGGGCTGGTGAGTGAAGCACCTGAGCAGGGACACAGCTGGCTCTGAGATACATCTACCCTTCCCTCCTGGTAGATGTACAAGTGGCAGTGTCAGGGAGCCCCAAGAAGGCAGAACTCAGTGCTGAGAGGATCATCTGAGATGTGTCTGTGTGTGTTTCTCTGTGACAGCTGCCACCTTGGCTGACGCTCCACAGGCTCAACCGAGACACCCCTGCCACTTAGGCTAAATAAAGACATAAAAACAGAGCTCCAGAGGTCTCAGCTGGGGAATAAAAGAGTCCTGCTGGGAGCCCAGCAGTCACTTGTCATCTGTGGAATGGTTATGTCATATGCACTGCTGGGAAAGAAATCTGTCAGAGACTTGTATATCAACGCCATTTCCACCCAGTTTCTCCTGCTGCCACTCTCTTTGGGATTTGTTGGTGCAGCAAGACCTCGTATCATAGATGGGGTATCTGGTCTTCGCCAGATATCTCACGCTGTGAATAAAATAAAACAAAACCCTTTTGGAAGTCCTCAGTGTATCAAGGGAAAAATCTGGATTTAGGGATATACTCGTATTAGTTTTGAACACCAATATGAAGGAAGGAGGGGGAAAAAATTAAGCCAACAGAAAAAATAAAGATTAGGGAAGAGCTCAAGTGTGAATATTGATGAAGAAACCTATGCAGGCCAAGTCTGGTGTGGGTGAAGTAGTTGCCCAGGTGTAGGAACAATTTCCAACTTATGTTTTTTACTGCCTGTTGCTTTGACTGGAGTATGAGTTTCACATATTTGGCAGAAATACTGAAACCAATTGTCTGATACATCAGTGTACTTGTCTGCAGCAAAGAGAATGAAGACTGACAGGTGAAGTTCTCATGGTTTGACCTGTTTTAACATCCCACCACAGAAATAAATCCTGTTTGTATCCCATAACTGACAGAGCCGTTTCTGTCTGAGGCTGGCCACAGCCCCAGTTGATCCATCCCATGTTCTTTGCTCTGTTGCCCTGTTGTGTAGGTGTACCATCCAGCTCCTTCTGGGTTTTGTTTTCAAGGAAATCCCTTCCATGGTCGGTATGGCAAGATAGGCTGGGGATCACATTTCTTCTGGTTTTCCTGTTATCCACGCCAGTTCCACCTGTCTGAAACGCAGTAGTAGCACTTCCACTCCTCCTAGGGCTACTTCATAGACCCTCAGAGAGAAAATGGTTTGTGCATCACAGTGGCCCATAATAATCACTGCCAAGTACCTCTGAGGGGACAGTTCCACCCAAGGATCTCCTCTTGCTGGTGTCTGTTTGTAAGAATGTGCAGAATGGGTGCAGCAATTCAGATTCACAACCTGCCTGAATGTTTAAGTAAAGATAACTCATTCCATATGTTTTCTCATATGCTTCCTGTGTAAAATGTTAGTTGCAATGCGGTTTAGACTTTCTGAACAGACCAGCTAACACAAAATTGTCTCTGTCATAATACTGCTGGAAAAAAACATTCCAAATTTATTGCTTCCCTGTGATTTTAGTTCATGTTTAGGGAGATTAAATCAGAAACCTGGCTGTTTTGCATCTCTGTGGTATTGTAAACAACAAATTCACTTTTAATAAATAATAATGCAGTCAGACTGAGAAAATATAAGACTGGGCTCTGAGTTAATATAAATCATAGCAGATATATGGAAATTGAACTCTGTGGGTTTACATCAGCTAATGGGTCTGACCTAGGATTTATGTAATACAGTTACATAAATCTTTTTACTGAGGACTCATACTCATTTTGTAGAAATTCACCAATTCACCAACTAGTCTATCAACTCAAAGAGCAATTAAGTGTCTGACAGCCTCACAGAGACTTTCTTAGATGTTCTTTCAGCTGCAAAACCATGCCACCTCTTTTGCAAAACACACCCATAAATACCCATTCAACCTGTAATTGAGCCTGCTGTGCTCAGGAGAGAACAATCACCAGACAGCTCCTCACTGCAGACAAAAATAAGAAAAATGGTCAATCTCATAGCAGTGGACTTGTCTAGACTGAGCAAAATTACATGGACCAAAAAACAGCAAAAAATGTCAAGGTTATCAAACTCCCTTCATGCCCTGTTGCTTAATCCCACTGTGTACATGCCGTCACAAACGAATTTTGTGTTCATCTCAGCAGCCTGATTTGCTCTTCAGTGTGGCTTAACATAGATTGCATCAATAAGATAAAAACAGAGAAAAACGTAATTCCATGCCAACCAGAGCAACTCCTACTTTATCACTGAGAGCACTTGCTGACACAAACCCAGCCCTTTCAGAGGAGGTGGTAGCTTCATCATGGTTAAACCCATGCTGCACTCTGAGCACATGGCAGATAGAAATGGGTTTTTATGAGCTACTAGTCCTTACTTCTGCAATTCTTATATATTGTCTTTGCCCTAAGTGACTTATTTCTCACAATTTTTTTCCTTAAATTTGAAAAAGTATCAATTGACCAAACACTCTTTCAGCTCACCCCTTCCTGTGACACATAGCTTCAGTTCATCTCTGCAGTTGTGCTGTTTTTCCTCTAACTTGACCTTGAAGCTTTATTCTCTGGCAGATGACATCCAATATCTCCTGAACTGGTTGCATTATGCTGCTCATTCCTACATGGAAGCAGGAACTACCAAACACCCAGGAAGGATGAGGTGGAGAGGGAGCAGCATCACCTGTGCCTTTCAGCAGAGGTGTTGTCACCTCCATAGCCTCTGGCTGGTGACTGGACAAAGGTTGAGGGAGCAGCTACAAGAAAAACCATTTCCCCATGGTGTGCACTGACTCCCCAGACCCTGAAGTGAGTTTGCAGAGTATGTGGCTCTGAAGGGCTTTAAAATGCTTCTGGAAATGGAAACAACTTTTTAACGCCTCCATTTTTTTTCAAGCAGAAAAAAAATCCTTCAGGAAAAAGACATGCTGAAAAGCCCAGTGAGTGGTCAGAGCTATTAAGATCAGTTTTATTTTGAGGGTTTTTCTCATTCCTCTTCACTAGGGGTATTGAAATAGGACCAGGCATGTCACAAAGTCTCACTGATGCTGCACTTACCAGCTGTGGCTGGATATTAGGACAACCTCTTGTAAATATAAAAAAACATAAAGGTCACAATTAAGGAAGAGATCCTTGGGAGCCTGGCCCTGTTGAATACACTGCTGTGGAAAGGCTAAAATGCACCAATATCACAGGATTCAGTCACATCTCCTCCTCCAGGGAAGTTTCCTTGCTTCTGGTGTATCAGACCCTGCCTGCGGCTGATCTTTTGTTAGTGCCACAAAGTACCCATNTAATCACAAGCCTTATTGGAAGGAAAACAAACAGTAAGTAAAGGCAGGTGCGTTTTATTTGGCAGTTAAAAGATGCTCACCATTTAAAAGTGAATATAGTACAAGTTATCTGTGCAATAAAGTGAATTTATTGCACAGAAAAGGGTTTGCTTTATACAGTAAATCATTATATGTATTATAACATTTTTTTCTTTTCAGTATCAAGTTGAGCTATTCCACACTGAATAAAATTAAATATGAATTGTGCCTGGTAGGACACCAGTTCTATCTACTTTTTCAAACATACAGGAGGCAAATATTCAAATCTCTGCTCTCATCTACATGTGGTGTATCATACATATTCTTCTGCATCATTCCCATGAAAAATGCATGCACTTAAGCAATGCTCCTCCTACAGTTTCAACTAACTGCACAACTATTGTTTCAGTTTCCAAAATTCAGATTATCTCCCCACTACATATGGTGACTGTGCTTTTATAAAGCTTTCCCAGGGACCACTGAGAAACAACATTTTCACACTTATTTGAAGACTTATCATGCTGCTAACATTGACCTGGATTAAGCGATATACCAGCTTCTACTATTACTGTATCTGAGCGCCCTCTCTTAATGTATTAAATGTTCCAGGGCTGTCTCTGGAACATTTAATACATGAAGATATCTTCACCAGATATCTCACATTGTGAAAAAAGCATCAGGCCAGAGAGTTCTTGACAGTGTAAGCAATTAGAATAAAACTTAAAACATAAATAAACAGACAAAAAGCTACCCCAAAACCTACAACACAGCTTCATTTAAGCCACATATTCAGTCTTTTTCAAAAGAAAAATGCATAAAAGTACCTCTTATATTTGTTGACAATTAAGATTCGTTCCTTGCATACAAATATTAATTCAAATAGTTTTTCAGCTCTTGTTTTATTTCCTGGATGTGCAGAGATAGAAGAAAAAATAACAAAACAGAGCAAAACAAAACACATCTCAAACCCCCACAAAACCCAGCATGATTTTGATTTGAATTTCCTTTTTTAAAAAAAACATTGAACATGTTGGGTCAATTTGAAATATTTGAAGTATCAGGCTTTTGAAGCTAAATTCCATTAGTCATCACCAAGCAGAATTTCAGAAATTGAAAATTCTTTGAATAAGAAAAAAAACAACATTCAGAAATAATTTATAAGTTGCAATAACATCTCCTAGGATACTGAGAGAAAAAACTGACAAATTGAAAAACTTCTTTAAGAAAAAAAACAAGATTACTTAGAGAGGAGATATTTTCATTGTGAGTTATTTAAGAATGAGGGAAAGCATTCTTTGACATTTTTTCAAAATTGGATTTTTACAATTGCCATGAAATTTCAAGGTCAGTACTTTAAAAAAAAATCTTAATTTCTTAAATCCATGCTTTTTTGTTGGAACATCTTCTAATAGCTAATCAAATTTCAGGCTTTTAATCCTCATAGACATTTAAACTTGTAGTTTCTCATCTTTTTATCTATGCTTTGGAACCTTTGTATCTGTGTTTTTCTAAGCAAGATGCAGATAAAGCAAAAAAAAAAAAAGCAAATGGAGATACAGGTAGTTTAGAATGTGCTTTGTTACGGGTTTATCTTGCCTGTTTACTTTAAAGGCAGAGTTTAAATGGATCATTCAAACACTATCTTTATACAGTATTTTCCAAGCTTTCAACTTCAAGAGTAAGGATTTCTCAGGATTTTTTATCAGGATTTTCTTCAGGATGAAAATTTCTCAGCTAGGACAGAATAGTTAGTTTAATTAAATTCTTCATCCTGTTTTGCCATAAACAAATTTTTTTTTTTTAAATCTGTGGTCATCTCCAAACCACAAATAATCCAATTATAATCTGACAGATTCTTCCTTTTACGTCAGAAGAAGAAGGAGGAAAAAAAGACATGGTCAAAAGAGCCATGAACATTTTTCAGACAGGTATGGTGGTCCATGCTGGAGAAGACAGGCTGTGAACCAGCCACAGAGCAGGTAACAACACTGGACCCTGGACACTGAGAAGCCAAGACAGAAAACATCCAGTCAGGTGAGATGTAAAGGAGAAGAAAAGGATTAGGGAATGGCCATAGGGGAGTGACCATGCAAATAGAGACTACACAACAGTCTGTGATTGGCTAGAAGCTTTCTAGAACATTCCATCATAGTCTATGTAAGTGTGTGCCCCATCACATTTCGGGGTCTTCTAAGGGAGCTACATGGACCTGCAAACATCAGACTCCTAGGGAGCAAGGACTTTATTTCTTAGAGGTAGATGTGAGCAGGCGTTTCGGTTTATGTTTTATGGTGCGCCCTTGTGCACCCTCTTTTATTTCTCCTTATAGTAAAGCTTTCAATTTCTAGCCCTTTAGTCGTTCCTGTCCCTTTTTTTATTGTGCCACAAAACTCCCAGCTGGTCTGCTCAGTAGGTCACACTTGTTGGGTTGCTACAAACAGGTATTACACTGAAATTTAGGGTGGTACAGTTTCACTAATAACTTCTTTTTTGATATCTTTAAAAGGAGGTATCTAAATGTCCCCAAGAGGAATCCTCTGTCCTGTCAGAAGAGATGAANAAACATCCAGTCAGGTGAGATGTAAAGGAGAAGAAAAGGATTAGGGAATGGCCATAGGGGAGTGACCATGCAAATAGAGACTACACAACAGTCTGTGATTGGCTAGAAGCTTTCTAGAAAATTCCATCATAGTCTATGTAAGTGTGTGCCCCATCACATTTCGGGGTCTTCTAAGGGAGCTACATGGACCTGCAAACATCAGACTCCTAGGGAGCAAGGACTTTATTTCTTAGAGGTAGATGTGAGCAGGCGTTTCGGTTTATGTTTTATGGTGCGCCCTTGTGCACCCTCTTTTATTTCTCCTTATAGTAAAGCTTTCAATTTCTAGCCCTTTAGTCGTTCCTGTCCCTTTTTTTATTGTGCCACAAAACTCCCAGCTGGTCTGCTCAGTAGGTCACACTTGTTGGGTTGCTACAAACAGGTATTACACTGAAATTTAGGGTGGTACAGTTTCACTAATAACTTCTTTTTTGATATCTTTAAAAGGAGGTATCTAAATGTCCCCAAGAGGAATCCTCTGTCCTGTCAGAAGAGATGAATCATTTTGTGGTGCTTGGAGTGAGTTGTATTGACACAGGAGCCTTTGAAAAGTTTCATTCTCCATTCCCTTCTCCAAGGGAAAATTTCCTTGATAAAAAAAATTACCTGACTGCAATGTTTGACTATAAATATTTTTCAAGAGGTATATTTCAAAATAAATACTTCAAACTCTCGCTCCCCAAGATAACGAAATATATTTTTATTTCACAAGGACAGGACATTATAATAATTTATTTTGTACAAGATTTTCTCATCTGACTTACCAAAAGTAACTTACTAGTTCTGGGTATGTAAACAGCAGAGTTTCTTCCAGGTGCTGTATTTTCCTCCGTTAAGGTGGTCTACACTTCTGAAAAATAAGGTCATTTCCACACCTAGAAAGGCAGATTTTCAGAGGTAAATACTCTGATGGCCAGTTGCTGACCTCTAGTTGGAAACCTGTCTGCAAACTGGGAGGCTCGATGTTCAAAGTCCCCAAAACTGCCCATGGGTTCCTGTGTTTCTGTGCCAAATTCCAGCCAACAAAACCCTCAAAAAAAAAAAATCTTATCACATGTGTCCTAGGGTGACTGTACGATGCTTTTATCCCCAAATCGTCTGCTCTGTTGATGCTGGATGTTATATTCTGTGCCTCCAAGACTGGGTCAGAGAGCACAGGCGGGCAGAAGAAGCAGCACAGAGTTTGTTATCGCAGAGACTGCTCACACTCCCACACACTGCCGGGACGGTTGCTGGCTGCAGCACGGACAGAGCAGGACGGAGCTCAATTTTTTGCTCTTAGTTAGTTTAGCTAGCAAAAGCAGAGAAGTGTGCCCTGGACTGTTTTTCTGTCCATTTTCTTGGAACTGTTTGAACCTGCTCCGGACTGGGGACCTGAGAAAGCACCAACAGCCTGCACTTTGCGGCCCACTGGGGCACACTGGGCAGCAGCCTTTCCAAGCACCGGAGGGACTGATACCAGAGCAACCATCAACAGCAGAGACTTTCTGAATTGGTCATCCCTTCAGAGAGGAGTTTTGTCATCTGGCATTGTTCATTTGGTTTTTGTACTGGGGAGTGCCGTGCCTGTAAATAAACAGGTTTCTTCCACTTCTCTCCGAGGAAAATTTTTTTTCCTGAACCAGCTGAGGGGAGGGGCCGTGTGGGTTTGCTTTTCTGCAGGGGATCCCCTTTTGGAGGTTCTCTCCCAAATTTGCCCATAACCAGGACAACACGGAAATTATTTTTGGCAATTTCTAGAAATCTCAGCTAATATTCTCATTTCTTCAATGCCATAATTAATGTGTCTGCTGGAAATGAGACTGGGCTGCACAATTTTGGGTCAAAAGATGCTGGAAAATCGGATGTTCTCTCATGGTCACAACCCACAGCTTGAAGAGTGACACATGACATGAACAGCAAAATTCACACGGGGCCTCTATGAATTAATAAGAATGGACTCTGTGGAAGTGTGGGCACTTCCCAGACTGCCCTAGAAATGGAGAAATCATATTTTTCAAGCATGGCGTGGTGGGCAAGGAAATGTAGTATGTTGTGGTTCTTTTTGTTAATTGTTTAATGGTTTCTTCCATTAACCCCCTCTAGTGCCCTATGAATTAGTTAATCCCGAGTTGTGCCGTCCACTTAACCTGTCCCTCAAAGTGTTCCCCTCCCTTTAGTCTGGTCCTTTCCATGTCAGTCAAAGTGACCCTGCCCTCCTTCCCCGACCATCAAGGCAGCCCTGCCCCTCTTTGCTGAACCTTCCCTGCCACTCTCTCTATTGGCCAATCCCTGATTGTGACACCCCTTTAGAAATCCCCTAATCTATGATGCCCCATTGGCCCATGTGACCTTTCCTCTGCACCTCCTACCCTGATTGGTCCCTTATTAAATATGTTATCCCCCTCACTCCTCCCCTGACGCCTCACTATTGGTTGTTGTTATGTATCCACCCCCTGGTTTGTTTTGATTTAAAATCCTGTGCACACTGGTGCTTGGGGATCTTCTCGCCTGACCCCTTCATCCTCAATAAACTCTGTGTTGGAACTTCACGCCTGAAGAGCCTCCTCTTATTCCTTTACGTGGTCCCTGCCTCTCTGAGAAGCACTCTCCCACTCTGTAGAGCACCAAGGGCTCTAAGATTCTGCCCTGGGTTTCACCCACGCCAAGGCAGTTCCCCACACCTGTTGCTCCACTGGAGCAGACAGAGCTAACCTGGGTGCTGGTGGGCAGCAACAGTAGTACACTCAATTTTTAATATTTTTTTTGTTGGTTTTTTTTTTTTTTTCTGTACATCTAAGTCAGATTGTCAATTTAAGTGGAAAAGTATTTTCCTAAGATTCTAATTTCTCTGAGGAACAAAGGGTAACGGGACACGATGTTTTTCTAGGATTTGTTTGAGTATCTCTAAACGAAATGTGAGCTTGGAGGAAATCAGGGCTAAGCTCTTTTCAGGAAATACCATTAATCTGAGGCAACAAACTTGTCAATGAATCTCACAAATTACTTTGCACATCAAAGTGGAGCTCACCAGAAGCAGAACTGCTGCTGTGCCTGGCCCCGGCTGGCCCTGTGCAGTCCAAGCACAGGCAACAGTAGTCTGGGACGAGGGACCCTCGGAAGGCAGAGTCCCAGTCGCCTCCTGCAGAACCTTGTCCAAAGGCCCACAGTGCCACTAGCTACAGCCACCCGAGTAAAGACCGTGAAGCACTCTTTATCCAGGGAAAAGTCCAACTTTGTTGGAGGGAGGGTTCCAGCTGAACTGAAGCTCCCAGGGCAAAGAACAAACTGATGAGGGTTGCATGAGGTTTTGAGGGAAGGACGACAACCAACGGGGAAAGGGCACGGGGTTTCATGTAGGAGTGGTCACAGGGGCGACACCAATAGAAAAGGGGTTACATAATCATTGATCAACAGTGTACGGAGTTTAACAGAACATTCTAGAATTAGGGGAATGACTGACACCCAAGGTACAACCGAATAAGGAGTGAGAGAGGGAAATGGGGTAAATTAGAGCAAAGGGGTGGAATCTGGGATGAACCAACTCTTAACATAGGGAAATAGGGACAAACCATGTCTAAGGGAAGGACATGGGCCACAACACAGAACAAAATGTGCATTTTTAATATTACATACAATATTACAAATATATACTCCAGCCAAGAGTTACAAAAGCTGGAAGTGTCCAGCCAACTGCATTGTTTTCTGAAAGTGCTCTTCTGACCTGGAGGGAACTCTGGATTCCCAGCAGCTGATATGGAATCTGAAATTGCCAGATTTAGTAACTGCAGAAATTGAGTAGGGAAGGCTTACACACAACATCTCATTAGTATTGCCCTCCCAGTTGTTCAGGATTGGAATTTAAAAAGATCCAGCCAGCTGCAATTAGCTTGGAGTTTGTCTCTCCTGCCATTCAGAAGTGCGCCTCTCAAGCGTTTTGGAAGAGTGTTTTGCTAAATAATGGATCAGGTGAACCAGATAAAGTTTGCAATTTTAAATCTCTTACAGACTGTATCCACCTGACTCCAATTCATTAAAAATTTAAAAAACAAAAAGAAGGAAAAACGTTGTACATGACCACATGCATGAGGTTTGAGGATGGAGTGCTTTCTGTGACTAGGCTGCTATTTCACTCTGGTTTTGGTGGCCTATTCCATTACATGCCTCCAGTAAGGACTTGAGACTTAAATTTGTAGCAAAAGTTTGCATTTTTTTGTCGGGTTGCATATGCCTGAGCTACCAACAAATTCAGATACATGGTTAGTAACAAAAAGAAAATGGTTTTCAGTGTAAGGCTTTAATTCTGGACAGTTATCAGTTCTTTGGTCTAGGTCAAAATTGATTTAAATCTTGGTTTGAGCTGAAAATGGCAGTCCTCATAAATTTATAGCATTTGTTTTTGCTCTGACACACAAAACTGGACAAATAAAAACTACATTTCAAGCAAATTCTGGTGGAATTAGCAGCAGAGAGCTCCAAAAAGTGATTTGTGTGATGTTACATGTTCAACCATAGGACATTTGAAAATACTTCCCTCTGCACAGATAAAGGGAGACCAGACCAAACCAAATCCAAATCATCTTTACATTACAGAGCACAATCAACATTTTGAGTGTATAAATGAGGAATTATGACCCCTAATTTCTACCGAAATTTGTCATATTGCTCAGAAGTTTTTTCTCACAAAAATCCAGACGAATCTACACACAAACTTCTGATCCCCTGCAGAGCTGGCTCACAGTTAAATGGAAATCAGGGCTGTCTGTAAAATATGCCCCGTGAAAAATCTGACTAAGTTGGGATCAGATATGGGCTCTTCCACATGCCTATGGATCCCAGAATTTTGAAGAGCAGTGTTCTACCATTACTCTTCAAATGCAAAACCATGGATTTTTGTAGCACCTGGTCATTTGCAACAATTTGTGTGAAAAAAAAACCCGCCTCAAATTACCTCTTATTTTGGGATTTTTGAAATACATACCTTTCTCACTGAATGTATAATAATATTTATCAATGCCTAATTATTTTACGATTTTTCTTCCACAACTAGCAAGAAATTTTTCTGTCTTTTTTGATGAATGTGTATGATATTCAGTGAATTCAGAACTCAGAAGGGCTTGGCAATAGGGATTTCTCAAATATGAGATTAAATATAGTGTCTACCCATTTTTTTTGTCTGCAATTGTCTGCTAAATCCACTATCAAGCTGTATCTTGCTTGTGAAACTCCCAAAATAAACCAAACAATACATCCATGAGTCTTTTGAAATGTAGAAATGTTATTTATTTGCAGATCTTTGGTATGGAACCAGGTGGTTGTCCCCAAAAAATTTTCTGGGCCTTTTCTAAAAACATTTTTCAAGCAGTTTGCACATAAGATCACTCTATGATCTTGGGGAGTGTTTCATGTGAATTAGTTTTACAGGTATTTTTGAAAATTTGATAGTATAGTTTTATTGATTTAGTATTAGTGTTTGTGCTTAAAAATGGCAAGACTTACATAAATGTTTAAGCTCTAAAGCAACAGATTTGAAAGCTCTGAGAGTCATAAAATTCAGATTTTGGCAGACTTCTGGGCCATTAGCAGAAGATAAATATTAGCCTTAAGTGAGTATGTGATATCACTCTAGAAACAAGCACCTAACCAGTGAGTGTGCTTTTCCTCAAGAGAACAAAAGAATTTCACATTGTAGATGGTACTACAAAAAGATGTGACATAATATCACCAAGATTACTAATTTAAGTCACATGTGGTCTAAAATAAAGATGTTTTCTCAAATGCATTGTCTTCCCCTCCCCATACTTACCTCCAGACTATTTGGAGGGAAAATAACAAATTAGCAAAACAACCCAAAATGACTGAAGAAATTCATGCCACACCTGACATTTTGGGGTTTGGTATTGCTAACTCTGTTTGGAGTAAGATTCAATGCTTTCTAAACTAAAATTATACTGTGACATGAATATTGGCTGAATTACAAATGATTTGGTTTATTGTTTTGGCTGTATGTGTTTTCAGTTGAAACACTGGAAGTTTAAATTGGTGGAAGACTTTATGTTCTCCTTGCACTGAACCCCACAAAAACCCATGAAGTTCCCCTCAGTTCTTTCCACCAATTTGAGAAATTAAAGAGATCTTCACAGGGTGACTTCCAGTTTATTCTGTGTAGTTCAAGTGACGATGAAGTCACATCCACATGCTAAAAACACCTTCACAGCTGTCTTTAGACAGCAAGTCTTCTCCACATGGTTGTTATGGTATATTACTAAGATCCATAATGACCTTAGTTGAAATGTTCAAAAATGTCATGGTTCCTTATTCCTTGTCTTTCAACAATACCTGAGGAAAATGTTGACAAGATTTCATGTGGGCAACTAGGATTTTTCTGAGCACTCACTGTAGGTTGCTGCTGCAAACAGCGAGTTATGCCGGGTGAAGCCTAGTGCAGTCTTCAGCTTTCCAATATCTCCTTTATTATAGAAGATGCTGCAGAAAAGTGGAAAATTCATACCTTTCAAGCTGCTGTGTTTGTCTCTTTATATAGACCCATGAGTGAAATACTTAAAATTAGTGCTGCCTTTTAAATGAGTGTTAGGCACAAAGCCCAAAAGAATTATTTCACCAGTGAGAATTGCATCTGGAACACCTGACACCAGAACTCGTTCCCCTGCTCTCCAACAGCTGAAAACAAAAATGGCCTAATTATGCACAGCCTCCTGCACATTTTACTGTAAATTCAGGTGAATCACACATGCAAATCTGGCCTATGTTCATCAGGTGAAAAGGTCGTGTGAACTCCTCCTGTGTCTCTCCCTGCCCAGAGCAAATCCCTTCCACAGAGCCAGGGCTCGTCCTTCTTCATGATTTATCTTGTGTCTTTCTTGAGCATTTGTGTACAAAAGGGACTAAACCTCACACAGGCTAGGGCTAAACAGTCTCGTTTATCATTTAAAGCTAGTAGAATTAAAGGAATTGAAAATGAAAAGACAACACTGACGTAAGAAGTCAGACTGTTTGCCTCTTGTAAAAGGTGGGACCTTGCAGCAGATGTAAAGAATAAAAATAAAAAGAACAAGTGTTCTCATCATGTGGTGATGTGTAAATTTTCAGGCACTTTGAAGGCAAAGAATAATACAATGACACTGGTGTGAACCCTGTAAATATTTAGCAAGAGTTATTTAAAATTCTAGTGATGGTGCAGTAACTTTTTTGTTTCTGAAGAAAAGAAGAGGGCAATTTTTGGAGTGGTTATTGCCTTAAATTGGAAAAAGCAGCAGGTCAAAATAATCCATAAAGAAAGTTACTTAAAATCCCAATCCCAATATCTTGATCCTAACAGAAACATTTACAAAACTGCAGCACCTTTTGGATTAGAGGTTTGGGATGGAAATGAAGCTGCTTTAATTTGATGGACCCATTTCCCATCAAATGTATTTACCACATATGCTGTAGAAAATAACCTACAGATAGGAAAATTTTAGGTTTGAAGAATTATCCTGTGTCATCAATTGGATTCTTGAAGAGGAACAAATCAGATGTAAAGCTGTTTAAAGTATTTCCAGAACAGAGATGAAAATTTCAGAATGACATGCTTCCTCAGATTTCAGTCTCTCTGCTGAAGACTTATCCCAAAATCTGCTGGAGCCTTTGAAGAGATTGTAGGGTTTAGTGCATATTCCTGAGTTCTGGCAGCGATGGGTGTATTCCAGTGGGGTGCTAGGAAACAATTCAGGAGGTCTTCTTCTTTTCTTTCCTTGAGTAATACCTGTATTGAGTTTGCATGACCCGGTTTTGGTAGCAGGGGGGCTATGGGGTGGCATCTGTAAGAAGGTGCTAGGTGCTGCAGGAAAAGCTCCCTCAGCCATAACCATGGAAGAGCTTCTGGGAAAGTTTATGGTCTGTTGCTTTCCGTTAGTTAGAATTGTTATGGATCAACTTGGAGGTTAAGAGGAACAAATTTTCAGGGAATATTTCTCTTCAAATTTATTTTGTTCTAATTCAGAAGGAAAACAAAGAGAAGGTTCACTGCTGGTGGCAAGTTCTGCTTGCAATTCATGTGATACTAGTTATTAATTTGGGGGAAGCAACAAGAGCGGTGCAGCAAGCAGTTCACGAAATAAAAGCTAGAACCCAGCCCAAAAGATCCCAATTGATGCAGTTACACAGCTTGGTTCTGCCCAGGAAGTTTGTGTTTTCTTTTTCTAGGAATGCCTCCACCTCCCTGCTGAAAATCAGAAGAACAAATGTGGGAGTGGGGCAGCTGCCAGCAGTTTAAAATCGATATGTGATGACCATTTTTCACTTAGGCTCTTTGGGATAGATACAAGAGGATTTTCTTTCCTTTTAGTAACGGGTCTGTAGAGGGCCAGATTTTCTCTTTTCTTTATAAAGAAACCTTCCTAGAGTTGAGATGGAGCTGTGGGAGAACTGATGAAATTTTTAATTTCCACAATATTTGCTTCTATCGACAATTTATAGATGTCTGTAACTTCTCTGTATTATCATCACAAGTGCCTTATTGGGAGACCAAATATTAGTCAAAGAACTTTATTTTTTAACAAAAAAAAAAAAAGTGTCATACGAAAACTCCTGTGGATGTGTAATTTTTCTCAACGAAAACTTCTACATATTTGAAATTATATTAACCTTCCTGTTATGTGTTGGGTGGAATAATTGAACCAAGCCCTTGCAAATTCAATTAAGTCAATTTATTAAAGCAAGCGACAGCAAGCAAAACAGCGCTGGGCGTCCCGGGAGTTACCACTGTACCAACGGCACGCGCCGTTCCCTTTCGGCTGGTCAGTTCTTATACATGCTTTACATCCTGTGGACGTGTCGTGTGGTTATACTCTGAGGATGTGTGGCGTCTTGCTGAAGGGTCGTTTTCCGCTCTCTGATGGTCGTCAGCAGGAAATGTTTTCTTTATCCTGGGGTCTGATGCCCTATGACTTTTACATATATGGCTATACATCATGCTGAAACTCCAGCATTTTTTGTTTCCCTTTGCAAAACAGGATATTGCAATTTATAGTCTTTTTTTTGTTCATTCAGTTAGCTTAGTTCCTATATTAATGAACAAACCTCCATTATCTATTACACTTCCCAGCTCTGACTTGGGAGGTTTCAGAATTATATAAGATCTGGAAACATTTTCCAGAGTTCAAAATACAGGAACTAAAGAATCCTAAAAGAACACAAAAAAAAAAATGGCCCATGAGGAATGGTTGAGTTCTCCTTCCTCAGCTCCTTTTTGTTTCCTGCAATGCTGTCACCTCAGCAGCAGCAGTGGCACCTTGGCAGTGGGTCTGAGAGGCGGCA
>WEZZ01030787.1:3323-17605 GCA_013400585.1 Chloropsis cyanopogon
TTTTCCAGTCAGGAGCTTTCATGGACCTTGAGTGATATCTTCTTGTGTTTTGAGGACAGGGATATGAATCATGAGTGAATCCAACCTTGGCACTAACTTTGACAGCTCCATGGTACTAGACAAGACACTTCATGTTTCTTCATCAATTTCTCTTTTTGCAAAGCTGTGATATAAACACTTCTCTGTCTGTAGGCTGTTTCAGTGAATAATTGAATTTGTAGGTGTTCAGACCACTATTTCTGCCAGTTTTTTGACACAGAAAAATGTAATAATGATGCTGGTGCTGTGGGGAGAGTGTCAGGGAAACAGGGGGCATATGGGAGTGGGGTTGGGGCAATAAGTAAATTTAAGTATAAAGTGTGACTCCCATTATTGGATAAAACTCTAAAATGCCCTAGGGAGGACTGTATCAATGGGGTGTTGGAACACAAAGTAAATATATTATTGAAATAAGTGCATATATTGACATTCTATGGGATGACATCAGTTTTTTTAGACATTGGTCTCTATCTCTCTTAAAATCCTGCACATTGCCTGTATCAGCTGATGAAGTTAATCTCTGCAATTTAGTGTCCCATCTGAGTTTTAGCTTCTTATGAGTCTGCAAATATAAGTCTGACTCAGAAGAAATTTGACATTTTGTATCTTCTACTACTGAACACAGACGTGACTCTGTTCTGGATGTGATTTTAACTCATAGATAAACTGTATCAGCATTAAAAGCATGTAAGATAAAGGGTACCACAGCACCCCAGCAGTAAGGCTGGAACAAATACTCACACAAGGCACATTATTAACTGCAATTCACTTTCCTTCTCTGCTGAATTATCAGGAGGAAAATACAGTGACCATCTTACTTAGGCTGCCCTGTTCCCAGCAGGACTTCACTGCACAAGTTTCTGCAGTTTTCTGTGGAGAGTGAAGCAGTGAAGCAGTGAAGGAAATCAGGAGAAAGGTAGCAGTGAAAAAGACTATTCACTCATTCCCTATATTTTACTGAAAATCCAGGGATAAAATTTCATAATTCAGGAGGTTGACTTAAGTTTGGGGGGAAAAAAAAGGAAAAATAGTTACTACTCACCCGATTATTTTTGTCCTATGAAACAAATTATGAAAACAAAGCTCAAAGGAGTTAGATGAATTCTATAAATCACTGTTGTCAAATGAGTAATCTACTCATATGGCTGACAGTCCGAGTGACAACTTCATACAAATTCAGACTTCTAGCTCTTATGCAAACACTATTTTTTAACCAAAAGTATATGGATTTTCCCACTAACTTAGTGGGACTGTAGACATGTTTTACATTCAGGAATATGTAGAAGCATTTTCAGCAATAGGGCCAAATAAGTAAAGAATACACTGAAATAAACCTGAAATAAAATAGTAATTTATCATATTTTTATGCTGGGGGAAAAGTCTCTGTGTGTTTAGATACCTTATTACTAAATCAAAATGTAAATTATATTCATCCTTGGTCCACTTTTGGTACTGCTCTGAAGATAATGTTGAAGTTGTAAAATGATGATTAGCTTTGATATTCATCCAAGAATAAGTTAAGATCCATGATTAGGGCAGGGGAGAAAAGATTTAATTAGCATCCAGTCTGTTTACTGGCAGATATATTTTTGTTGTTAGTACTTTTTGATGGCACTCTGCCTCTTACTTAGTTCCACTTAAAATCCAGATAGTCAAGACAAACCAGTTATAATGTTAGGAGCTCCTCCTGAGCTGGACAGTTTGAGATCAGTCAAACTATTCAACATCTAATCATACATATGTGTGTGTGCATGTGTGTAAAGTCATCATTTATTGCTTTGACAGAAAATTATCCAGCCAGTGTCTTAGGCTGTTCTTTTCAGATAGATCAAATAAAGAAATTGCAATTTAGTGTACTTGAGACTTAATTTCTCTTTTTTCTTCAATTTACATAGGAATAGGAATGAAACTCCAAAGACCTGAAACCTAATTCCAGTTTTACTATTATTAGGTTGCTCTTCTGCTTCTCCAAAATCACTAAAATATGCTAAAACTTTAAAGGAAATCAGGACTAGTATGAAAGCCCGCTGTCTGTGACTTCAGGAGAGCAGACTGGTCTCTTCAAGGACCTTCTCAGTAAAGTCCCAGGGTATAGAGTCCTGGAAGGTAAAGGGGCCAAAGAATTCTGGCTGAATTTCAAGGAACACCTCCTCTCTGCTCAGGAGCAGTGGATATCAACACAAAGGAAATTGGGCAAAAATGTCAGGAGGTCTCAGATAGACAAGGAGCTGTTGTGCAAATTCTGAGTAAAAAAGAAGCTTTCAGGAAGTGGAAACGATGGATAGCTGGCCTGGGCGGAATACAAGGGAATTGTATGGGCAGCTAGTGACAAATTTAGGCAAGCCAAGGCCCAGCAAGAACTGAGTGTGGCCTGGGATATTAAGGATAACAGAAAGGCTTCTATAGATGTGTTGCAAAAAAGAGAAAGGGATAAGGTGGGCTCTCTCCAGAAGGATAGGGAAGACCTGGTTACCCTGAGCAAGAGGAGGATAAGGTTTTTAACCACTTCTATAGCTCAGTCTTCAACAGGAAGTATATAGTATATACTACTGATACAGTAGGAGAGGGTTGGGTTCAATAACATCTAAGGAACCTGAATGTGCACAAGTCCGTGGGACCTGATGCGATTTGTCCGTGAGTCCTGAGGGAGCTGGCAGACAAAGCTGTTAAGCCGCTATCCATCATTGTTGAAAAAATTGTGACAGTCAGGTGAAGTCCATGATGATTGAAAAAGGGAAGTATAACCCCCATTTTAAAAATGGGGAAAGCAGAAGGTCTGGGGAACTACAGGCCAATCAGTCTCACCTCTGTGCCAGGCAAGATCATGGAGCAGATTCTCCTGGAAACTGCTGAGGCACATGGAAGACGAAGAGGTGATCGGTAAGTGCCAAGATAGCTTTACAAAGGGGAAATCATGCCTGCCAAACCTGGTGATCTTCTATGACAGGGTACAGCACTGGGGGATGGGGACAGAACAACTGGCATCATCTACCTGGACTTATGCAAAGGGTTTGACACTGTCCCATGTGACATCCTTGACTCCAAACCGGAGAGGTGTGGATGTGATGGATGGACCATGCAGTGGGTAAAGAACTGGCTGGAGGGCTGCACACAGAGAGCTGTGGTCAGGTGCTGATTGTCCACATGTCGAGTGGTGCCCTCAGGGGTCACTACTGCAGCCGATGCTGTTCAGCATCTTTGTTGGCAATGTGTATGGTGGGATCAAGTGCACCCTCAGTAAATTTGCTGCTGACATCAAATTCTTTGGCGCAGTCAACACACTGGAGGGAGGTGATAATTCCTCCAGAAGGACCTGCCTGAGAAGTGGGCCTGTGTAAACGTCATGAAGGTCAACAAAGCAAAGTGCAAGCCCCTACACCAGGGTCGTGGCAATCCTAGGCACAAATACAGTCTGGGTGAAGGATTGATTGGGAGCAGGCCTGTGGTGAAATAATTGGAGGTGTTGGTTGATGAGAGACTCGGCATGAGGCAGAAAAATGTGCACTCGCAGCCCGGAAAGCCAGCCTGGTCTGCATCAAAAGGAGTGTGGCCAGCAGGTCAAAGGAGGTGATTGTCCCTCGGTGCTCTGCTCTTGTGAGACCCCACCTGAATTCCTGCATGCAGCTCTGGTGTCCAGTATCAGATGTAGGCCTACTGGGAAGCTAGAGAGGGGCTCTTTGTCAGGAACTGTAGTGACAGGACAAGGAATAACGGGTACAGATTGAAAGAGGGGAAAATTCAGTGAGATATAAAAAGAAGAGTTTTTACTGTGGAGGTTGTTGAACTCTGGAACAGGTTGCCCAAGGAAGTCGTAGATACCCCAACCCTGACATTGTTCCGAGCCAGGTTGGAGAAGGCTTTGAGACACTTGGTCTAATGGGAGGTATCCCTGCACATAGGTGGGTGAGGGGCGTATGCTTGGGACTAGATGATCTTTAAGTTCCATTCTATGCTTCTATGTTCTATGTAATTCTTCCATGAGAATATGGGTTCCTTTCTGCTCTACACATTCATGACTTATTAAGGGCAGTGAGTGGATGGTATGGTTTCTTGATTCATCTTTTGGAAGAAAAATTTTCTCACTTTCACAGAAAATATTGGAGGTTAGACACAGAGGTTTTAAATAGTGTACAGAGGTCTAAACAGATTCACTACCACCAAAATCAACATTGATGTCTACTGTGTTAGTACATTAATGTCTATGTTATTCATACTCTAGATCACTCTGGTTCCACAAACCTATGGGATGTAAGTCTTTGGAATGAGAGGGTACAGTCAGCAAGGGTAGTGAGAGATATTGGAGTAAGAAGTTAGTGAGAGGTATTACAGTATGGGTTCCAGATTGTTTTTTTGATCTTGGATTGCTGGAACCCTTCTTATTACTGTTTCACACCCCACCAAAAAAAAAAAAAATTAAAAATAAGGGTGTGGGGAGGAACACACCAAACCCACCAAAGTCTTCCTGAGTCGATGATGCAGTGAATTTTCTATACACCACAGATGAAGGAAGAATTTTTCTTGGGATCAGCACCAGCTATTCATGCAAGGAGAATCTACTCTTTCACCTATCATAGAAAACCTTAATGATGGCTAAAGGTCCTTCCAAAGCTCACTGAATTCAAGGCAATTGCTTCCTTTGCCTGTGCTGGAAAGGAGTAAGAATTAAACAGAGGGGAACTGACATGACAAAAGACTATAAAGACAAGTGAAGATAAAACTGAATGAAAGGAAAGCAAAAGCAGATAATTAAATTAATAAGAAGAATAGCTCAATGAACAAGAAGATAATGAAAGAAATGAGAACTGAAGTATGTGAGACACATAACCAATAGAAGGTACAACACAAAAATTAGCTTGAAGCAGTTAAGGGAAAATTGTCTTTTAAACAGAAATCTGAAAAGTGCAACAAAATTAGAAGGATGAAATGTATAATTGACTAAATTCTGCTTAAAAAAATCTTCCATGTGTTCATTACTATTCCTCTTTCCCCTCTCCAAATTTTTCTGATTCTTTCAAAAATCTGTTGCTTAATTTTCTTCTGCAGTGGTCAGCTGTCAGTGCCTAAGATTGTCTTAAAAGGACCACTTTTGGTTCATTTCAAAGGCTAGTTAAGCTTTGTGTTTCTATTTGTTACTGCTTCCAGCTAGTAAAATTTGTAGATTCTGCATTTGCTACTATACTGGCCCTCAGTTCCCTATGGATTTTACCATCAGAAACAAGAACACAGCAATTATGCACATTTACTTTAAAAATAAAGCAATCCATTACTCACCACCTGCTAATCAGGAACTGCAGTCACAAGGCATTAGGGAAAAAACCACACTGTTGGAGAGGTTTCTATCAATCAGAGAAAGTCTTCTGAATAAATGAGTTAAAGATCCTAGAACAGTTTGGATTGGAAGGGGAGATCATGAAGTTCCAATCCCTCACCCATGGGCAGGGACAGCTTCCACTGCACCAAGTAGCTCAAAGCTCCATCCAGCCTGGCCTTGGACAACACCAGGGATGGGGCATCCACGATGTAGGAAAGGAGTCCAACAATGATCTGCACAGAGAAGTAGGCAAGCAGGAGGAGAAATAATGTCACTGACTAAACATTGTTATAAAACAGGAAACCTTTCCCTAGTGTGTATTCATTTGCACTTTCAGATGAAACGCAAATGCTTTTGTGAGGAAAAGCCACATCAGTTATTATATTTACTTTGACTAACACACTGCTTTGGAGTTATATTCTTGGCCAAGGATCACACTGTGATAAATTAATTAAATGGATTACAATTGTAAATACTTCTCTATGAGTGTTTAATATTGCTGGTAAACCTAAATAATGAGTAAATTAAAAAAATATAGATTGGGCATGCCTGTTACAGGCCTGTTACTCTTTGCAGCAAGACTGAGAGATTCTTTAGGTAGCCAAAATATCTCTATGTTTTTTGATTTTTCATGCTTTTTTCATAGCAGCCTATGTTGTTTTGGTGTGAGCAAGTGTTGTCCCTGCAAGATAATCAGGTTTTGGACAGCTGGAAGATGAGATTCAAACAGATTTTTCTGGTCTATGACAAAGGTTCCTGGGAAATAGACAAGAGATTGTTTAATTCAAGATACAACTTGTCTGTATGTTGGATTATTTGGTTTTTTCTTTCTTTTGTTTCTCCAGAAGTTTTTGCCACAGTCTCTATGCACATTATATAATGTACTGAATTATTGTATCCAAGATTTTTCTTAGAAGTAAAAAATAATTAGACTTCTAAAATATAAATATAAATATACATAAAACATTAGGACCTAGTTTAACCTTAGTGGCAATTTTCAAATCCAAATGAATTGCTTTGCATGGATGTTATAAGTCATCAACTACTGCTAGACTGATATATTCTGATTAATTAAGTAGTCCAAAGCCAAAAGTCATATTTTTAAGGTACAAATGCATCATATAGCCCAGAATAGATCTATTTTAAGCCAGTTTAAATGGTGGTATCTTCCTTCTCTGACTCTTAGCTAAATTCCTACATTTTCCAGAGATTGAATACCAAGGTACAGACAGGTTGGACTCGTAGTGATATTCACCTGGCCTTTCCTCAGCTTTTTCTAAGAGATATTCATTGTGTTATAAAACACCTTTTTATTTTATTCACCTCTTCTTGGTGAATAGTTAATTTCCTTATTGTGAAAGATTGGTTAATAATATATCTACAGCATTATGCTATTATGCAACTGTCTCTCTTTCTTGATTTAGAAGTAAGAGGGTGACCTCTCAATATAGCTAATTTAATCTGCAAAAATAATCTTACAAATTGACTTGCCAGAAACTAATATTAGATGAAATCTTTGTTCTATTGAACCTGAGTGTCATTTGTGTTTCTCCATAAAAGGCTTAATCTGCAATTTCAAAAAATCTCTACTAATGTTGTCAGGTTTCATAAAATATCTATTCTATTAAATAATTAGTGATGCTGATTCTGGTGGATTTGCAATATTTGGGTAGAAATCTTGGATCTGTTTCAGATTCAGATCACCTTTTTGTATTAAAGTTTGGTAGAGTTGAAAAAGTGTTGCAGTAGCTAATGTTGGTATAAGTCAAGAGCAAATGGTTTTAAGAAAATGCTAATTCTTCTAGGAATATGAAACATTCTTCTTTTCTATGAAAAAGAAAAGTTAGACCATTAGAATCTTTTTCTGCAATACCCATTTATTACTGCAATTTTCTTCTTACCTAAATAACTCTACTCTTTGTTTCAGATTCTCTATTTCACCATATAGGAACAATTAATCTTCACAGCAAAACAAATATGTGATGGTGCTGCACATAGTCGTTTAGTTCTACAAATTTCAGTATTAAAGCAGCAAATCAATTTGAAATAGATTTTAGAGCTAAAAATATTTAACTTTGGTAAATACTCTAGCAAAGATGCAACAGCTACAATGAAAAGTTAAAAATTCTTTGGGCATATCTGGAACAGCCCCTAAATTTACATAAAGGTGAGGATAAATAGGAAGATTCTCTAATGCCTGGGCTGTGCAGTGTTTGAAGTGATCTCCCACCAGACAGTGAAATGCTAACACCTTATCATTTAAAATTAAAATGCATAGATCAAAGTTATAGTGAAAAATCAAGCTTTGACTGAGTGCAAAATAGATGAGATTACCTACTTGTGCCTCTTCTATGATTCTTTTTACATAGAGATAATGCTATGAATTGCATGAGGACAAGGAATATTTTTTTCAAAATTCAAATATAGCAGAGTGTATTACACTAGTGAGCAGACTGTTCTGTGAACTAACCAATGACTATATGTATGATCCGTACATACACATATATTTTTTACTAGGTCAAGTTTTCAGGAAAAAGACAGGTTTGGGAAACAAGCAAAGTGTCTTTGAACACCACTTCACAAATTTCTGAACATGAATTCCATTTAAAATTCAGAGCTAGATGTTAGAACTCACTCTTCCTTCTAATGGTCCATTTTATAGTACAATTAAGTACTGAACTTCATCTGAGCCACAGTAATTTCTATATATGTGTGTATGTATGTGTGTGTGTACATATTTATATATATCTTTCCAGAATTTGCCTGGTTTACATTTTGAAGCTAAGCTCTTAGCTTGAGTACTGTTTTCAGTATGTTTAAAGAGTGTCGTTGGACTTTGGCCTGTCACATCAAGATACACGTATGCATGAATAATACAAAGACTTATATGCATCTGAAGTATATATGTATATATTGTTTACATGTACTGTTCTATATCATATCTCCATTTTTAATGCTGTCAATATATGATTATAGAAAAACATGCAAGAAACAAGATTACATGTTGTTGGTTATGAGTGGAAATAGCTGTGTCAGAACCAACTAATTGTATAGATGTATTTATTAATATCTTTGTACAAAATACAACCAGGTGGAGTCTGTTTCATAGCTGCTTAGAATTACAATAATTTTTTTAACATTTAAGTCCTTAAAAGCTACTCAGTAAAGCATAATTTTGGGCATTATGCTTATAATAATGGATCAAACTATCGTACTGTCATTTTTTTCCAAAATTAATAAGTTAATTCAAAGGTGATGTTTGTTTTTAAATTAACTGCCAGCACTGTGAAGAATAAAGAAACTATTTTAATAGAAAAGAAGACATGGTAGAAGGCTTCTGTGTTGATATTACATAGAATGCTAACAACAAATAGACATCAATTCCAAATAGGCCATAATAATTACTCATTTGAATTGCAATGTGTTTTTTACATCATACTAAATAAATAAGGATGCTAATGGGACAAATAACTTGTGTCCATAGGAAAAAAAAAAAGGTCATCTGTCACAGTGTGTGTTAGCACTGTCCATTGTTTCCTAAATGCCTGGCTTGAACTTGGGCTATAGTTATGTAAAACATCATATTTGATTAGCTTTTAACAATCTCATGTTTTCCTAGACAAAAAGAAAAAAAGCCACAGTAGGAACATCAATGTTTCTCTTGACAGTACCTTTTCATAAAGTGATACAATCAAAGGAAAGCAATTTGCATCCTTAAAGCACGTCTATCTGCGTCAGGATAGTCAGTACATTTCTCAGATATTATGAAAATCTCCACCATACAGTTAGAAATTATTGGTTAAGAGAAAAAAAGCTTTCTTAGGGAACAATGTGAGTCTGAATATGAAACAAACTACAAAAGGATCCTAGGACCTCATCATTTTGCTATTGCTGCTTGTATGGTGACTCATTCCAGTGGGCTTTGTTTCTCTAGCAGGTTGCAGCTAGGTCATCCGGAGAAAGTCACACATTTTCTGTGCATCAGCTATTGCAGTCTGAGTCACCCAAATCCTCCAGAAGGTGGAGGTGAGAGAGGAGCTGTTCACATTTGGAAAATGGAAGGGTAGGACAAGGAGATGGAATGACAGTAAGGGTGGAACCTGGAGCATACAGAGAAAGGTGGAGCTTGCTAAAATGAGCCAGGGGCCAGGCTCAGCAGTCAGGGGTTGAGAAGGGATTATGTAGACTGTTGTAAAGCAGACACAGCTGGAAATTTTTGGGTCAAGCCTTCAGGCTTAAAAATGTTACATCCAAAATTTTGTTATGGCAAAAGGATATATGGAGCAAGGAATTTATTGTTTGTTAGTGTTTTAACTGTCTAAAAATGTAAATTATCATATCGTAACAGAAAAACTATATTAATAATTCATGTAAAATTGTATGTAAACAACCCACTACTGTTCCTGGTTCATATTCATCTTTTCTGTAGATCTTGAGTTTGAAATTTTCTATCTTTCTGAAAAAGCCCTGGGTATATGTAAGCAGATGATACATGATATGTCATTAATAATCTAAGACTTTCACAGGGAGGAATTTGATGCTCACAGTGAGAGGCCCCTACACTGGGTCTTGGGGGGTCCTGCAGGGGCAATTTTTATGTTCTTCCTTACCCTGGGCTCCTGCCTTTTGGCTGCTCCCAGCTAAGCACAAGTGTGGCCCTGCAGCCTCCCCAGGCTCAGCCACGGGGGCTCTTTTTATTTGGGCAGCGAGCCCCTAGCTCTGCCGGACCCTTCCCATAGAGGCACCGGCAGAGCTCAGGCTCAGGCAGGGAAGGTAACAGGAACGTGGCCCCAAGGCAGGAGCTGAAACCAGCCTAGGCCAGCTCCTGCCAAGGTGAGCCCCAGCTCTGAGACCAGCACTCACAGCTCAGGAGTGTGTGATTTCTTGCAGGATTGACAAACCTTTTTGGTCAGGCTATGCCAGGTACATTTCTCAAGCTCCCCTTTCACTCCATATGAATTGCAGAGATCAGAGAAAAAGGAAAAGACCAAGGATGTTCTTTAGGGATCAAGCATTGCCCATCCAGAGGTCTTGCCCTAGATTCCCCTCCCTGCCCCAAGTTGCTCATATGCACAGATGCACAGACTTATTGAAGGTGGAAATTTTTTACATTCATTTACCCAGGCACTCAGTAAGAAATGTAGGTGCAAAATCACACCCCACTTACCACAGAATTATCCATTCTGCACAGGAAATTCATAATAATATGCTAATTCTTCATACTATACAGCTTCAAAATGTACCCAATCTTCATTTTCTTGAGAGCTTATTAACATAATATAACTACACATCAACATAAACATAGTCCTACCATTAAGCTCAGAAGAAATGTGCACAAAAGGAAAAATAATACGATAATTAGGGAAGAAAATAAGGGAGGAAGAAGTTTGACTAAGATCATCAAAACATCTTCAAGAGGCAGGAAGAAACCTAAGGCTTTTTCAGAAACCAGCAAAAAACCCAGCATAACTACTAGTCCTTTGAACTATCAAATAATGAACAAAGGAATCACAGCAAGGCAAAATCAAAAGTAGCTTTCTACACTCATATTTGCTATGAAGGGCAATGAGGAAATTTCTTGACTCAAAGATAATTTTTATAGGGAATTAATGAGTGGACTTAACAAAGGCTGATGCCTCTTAGAAAGATGTTATTGAGCAACTCAAAAAAAAAAAAAAAAAATCCAGGGCAGTAAATCACTGGGACCAGATGGTGCTGATGAAAGAATTCTGTAGGAACTGAAGTGTGAAATAGCAGAGGTAGCAATGAAGTTATCCTTAATAAACCACACACTGTTCCCAAAGATTGGTAAGTTGTTATCTTAGGTTAAAAATAAAATAAAAAAGCCATATATGACCCTTGGCATTGCAAACCAGTGGGTCTTATATTTGCTCCAAGGAAACTGGTTTCAAATTTAATTAAAGACAGCATTCATGCAATTACAGTCCATTAGGGTATGGCTTCTGTGAGGGCAAACCTTTCAAACCTCCTAGAAGTTTTAAATGACAGTGGATTGGTCCTTCTTAACTGACCAGAGTAATAATGCTTTATAGGTTCAGCATATTGCCAAACACATGGAGATCACAGTATACAATCTAATAGATAAAAGTACAGGAAAGGTACTTCATTTTACCTTCCCAGAGTTATGATGTCAGGAGAGGCAACTGGGTGCTTCTGAAGTGCTGTAATTTCCATCTGAAACGAAGATGATCGCACTTGCCTGCTCCTTAACACTGTCATCTCAGGAAAAATTATTCTCTGACAACCTTTACAGAGTTACACAAGTAAATTGACTATTGACTTCTCACTGATACATTTTTGAACTTGCTTTTACAGCAACTGTAAGGGAGATGATAATAAAAATTTAACTTGGAATAAGCAGACATCTACTTGGAAAGGCTGAAAAATGTTGCTTTAGGGGAACTAGTATCAGGTTTTGTTATGATATTTTTTTTCGTTGCCAGATTTTTCATTTTCTACCTCACAGCTTGAAAGAAGGTAGCTGCTAGAGGCTCTGAGGTAGGAAGAATTCATCATTAATCTTCTCATCACTTCATCTTTCTTTCTATTCTTCATACTTAATTAGAACTGTGCAGAGATAGACAATTCCATTTTATCAAATATTGTATATTGTGAAATTATATTATAAAACAAAAAACCCAACCAAAATAACCATTTATTTTTGGTGAAAGGAAACAGAGCCCTATTAAAGAATGGAAGGTGTGGGTTGTCCAAAAAGTTTACATCCCAGAAATCCCAGAATCCATGTTTCTGGGTTCAATCCACATGGTTCAAGACTAGACAATATGGAAAAATTGCTTGGTGTTACAATACTAGGGTGCTGTGGGATCCTCAGCCCTGTGGCAATCAAAGTGTCTGACAGCTGCATCAGCCAAGTCATCTCCCTCAGCAAATCTATCTCTGAAATGTCACCAGTGCACACTGTAACACCATGCAGATACATTAGCACAACTCCCAAAGCAATATATTCAAAGTTATATTGAATTCACTTCGAGGTCTTGCTTGTTCAGCACAAGAGCACAGCTCTGGGCACCATGTAGAGCCACACTTACGGAACTGCACTCCTAGCAAGCCAAAACTGCTGATGGATTGTGCAGGTAAATTGCCAGGAGCCTAAGCATGCCATATATTTAGGGCTGATTTACAAAATTACAAGGTTTACATCAGATTTTTTTTTTTTAAATATAGAATTCCTAAACTTCAAAAAAAATACTGTGCTTGGGATAATATGACACCAAATTAGTATGTGCCTGACACTTTGGTTCAACCTATTTCTGTACAGTAAAGCCTTCATTGGACTTCCATCTCCTTGTTTCCATATCACTTTTCAAAAAAATACTATATCATAAATAGTGAAGTTCTATTTTATACACCCTATAGTGCACTGAGTTCTTGTTCAGGCAATACTTCAATACAGATATTACATGGCAGTAACAAAAATTTCATGCAAAATACAATTGTGTCAGAAGAAACTTGGGTTCTTACTTGGAAGAGGATTATATATTTGCTTGTTTTATGACAGGTTCATTTTTTCAGTCTTGTAAAATAGTTATCTGGTACAAATGGTCACTATGTTTTCACATTCATGTTAGCCTCCCTTGTAAATCAGTAGTACATTTATAAATGTTTATTTTTGACATACTGAATGTTATAGCTTCAAAACAAATTATTTTCCAGCATGGTATAAATAGAACAGAGGAGCTAGTTATGAAGGCTGTTGAGTTTCACAATAATAACATATCTGTCTTCATATCACTTTTCTGACTGTACAATACTCTTTTGTAATGCAAATACCAGAGCAATGTAAGCATAAAGCTAAGCTTAATTGCCTTACAAAGTCTTTATCCATTTCTCAACATGCATTTTAGTCATTCAGCTATTCATTAACAGATAGTTTGCTATGCGGAAATGATTTTTTTAATATGTAAGGCAATTTATAGAGTATAAGAGTGCTTACACTACAGAGCTGTTATACAGGTCATTGACCTGTAAGGAAATTAATGAAGAAAGCTTCTTAACTTAAGACTGCCAGTGAAAAAAATGAGACATGCCAGCAATGCAAATACATAACATTTATCTATGTAAATCTCTTCTATATACATGAAATCCCAGAAAAAAAAAAAGTTAAACTCTTTTTTTCTTTTGTCCAGCAATCACTCTATTACAGTTATCAATAAAAAAATCAGGAAAACAAGAAAATTATCAAAAGTATTATTCATTATTATTTAGGGTAATATTCGAAAATTAAGATCTACCAGTCACGAACCTTCTAAAACAACCCTTGCACATAGATTCAAGTGTAGTTAAAATTAGTATCAGTTTGCAGTTCTGAGGTCATCCTAATTATGTCTTAATGCTAAGACAGGTGCAGGACCTTGGAGTTATTGAACTTCATAAAGTTCATACAGGCCTACTCCTCCAGACTGAAAAGGCCCCTCTGGATCCTTCCTTCAAGTGAATCAATTGCACTGCTCAGCTTGGTATCGTCTGCAAACCTGCTGAGGGTCCACTCAATCCCAGTGTCTGTTGACAAATATATTGATTAATACTGGTCCCAGTACAGACCTCTGAGGGACATCACTTGTTACTACTCTCCTAATGGACCAAGTGCTGTTGACTGAAGTCTTTAGAAACTGCCACCTGTCCAATTCTTTATCCATTTTATATTCCATGCATCAAACCCATATCTCTCCCAGTTAGAGACAAGAATGTGGTGTGGGAGCACTTCAAATGCTTTACAGACGTCAGAGTAGATGACACTCATAGCCCTTCCCTCATCCACCAATGTGGTCAGGCCATCGTAGATGGCCACCAGATTACTCAGGCACAATTTTCCTTTTGTGAAAACATTCTTGGTGTTTCTAATCACCTCTCATGCATCCACATGCCTGGACATAGATGCCACAAAAAT
>WEZZ01030788.1:2760-42189 GCA_013400585.1 Chloropsis cyanopogon
GCTGGATCCGCGCAGCCCTGCCCGGGGCTGCTGGGCTCGGCTCTCCCCGCCGCGCCGCCGCGGCTCCCGCGCCCTCCCCGATGGCAGCTTGCACTTTGCTCCTGCTCGGAACAAGTGCACTCAGCGGGCTTTATTGGGCAAAAGGCCATATTTTCATAAACAGGGGAGAGGTTGGTCAGAAGGTGAATATGAGACGTCTTGAAGGAAAGCTGGTGGCTTAAATACCCCAAACTCACCGGGCCGCCGAGCCTGAAGGGAGGAGTGAAAGCAGGACCGCGATTTTGACCTTGTTTTTTCCCTCTTCTGACAGTGTTTTCAGACACTGCCGCTGGCCACAGCGAGCAGGAATTGTGCCGAGAGGAGGAGGGGAACTCTGCAAGGTAAGCCGGGCTTTTTAAAGGCTTTCTCGTTTAGCTTTCTAAAAGCGGTGTGGAGGTGGAGGCAGAGGTGGTGACCCCGTGCCAGGGAGCTCAGGGCTTCCACCATCCCGCGCGTTTTGCTTCCTGCAGCCTTCTCTCGTTACGGGTCACCGGGGGGAACAATGGCGATCCCCCGTGCTTGATTTCTGCCCTGTTTAGTGACACAACAAAAGGCAGCGAGTGCTCTGGGGCGGGCTCCCTCGCAGCCCTGCTCGCATGGATGAGGTTTATCGGTTGCATAAAATGTTTATCTATTAACAAGCCGTGCTGAAATGAAGGATCTTTCTACAAATGTTAATTAAATGAGTAACGACATGTTGTTGAGGCTTGAAGACGGAAATGAGGTTTAGCTTTGTTATGGAGGTGCCTGCTGGAAATAGTTACAGTATTGCTCAAATTTCAGTTATTCCTATTTTCCTTGGGGGAAGAGGGCAAATCTGGCTGATGCTTCAGAGGTTCTGTACACCGATTCTCTGGGTTGTGTGTGTTACTTGGGGGTCCAGTGTGATCCAGTGTGACGGCGTCTGGGGGCGGGAGGCTGTGACCGTGGCGATTGTGTTTCTGTTTCATGGCATCACATACCACACACACACCACTGAGAGTCTTGCAGGAAGCTGGAAAAAATCTGACTGTCCTGACACAGAGAAATGTGGAGGTGGTGATAGGGGGTGAGTGGCTGGTGGGAGAGCAGGCATTGAGGATGTTTCGTTTTACAAATGTGGGGCAAAAGTGTAGTGCCGAGGAAAGGGGAGCCATGAATTGGTTAGCAGGGGGAATTAGAGGAGATGTGTGTGTGGCAGCGTTTAATCTCTTAATGAGAAAAAATATATCCCAGCTGCCTGTGGTAGGGAGAGTTCAGGGACAAGCATGACATTGTGCAAGAGCTTGCCTTTGCTCCCTGTGTCCTCCACCTGCTGTCCCTGAGACTTATCTGAAGGATGCTGGGGAGCAGGGATGGGAACCTGTTATCCACAGGAAGTGCAAAATGTGGGGCAGAAGTGAGGATGTGGGCGTGGGGATACATTTGTTTCTGATAAGGGCTGGACACCAAAGGGTGCCCTGCCAAGTTGTTTCCTTCTGCTCCCGAGCCCATTAATAGGCTCTGCTTCCTTGATTAGTTGGTGCCTGTGCGGAGCGGTAATGAGAGCTGGGCTCAACCCGTCAGTTCTAGGTCAGTGGTTGTGTGCTGGGGATTTGGGATCAGGCAGAGGGAGAGAAGGGAGACAGAGCTGGATGCCTGCCCCCAAAAAGAAGCATGGAGCCTGCCTGAAGTTGGCCCTGCCTGTACCCATCAGGGGAAGGGCTGCCTGCCCTCATGGTGGGGGGAAAGGCTGCCTGCACCCCTCGGGGGCTGTGCTTCCTGTGTCTGCAAACTGTCTCAAGGGCCATGTTGTGCCCTGTCACCCCACACACGTTCTGTGCCTGTTAGGAGGCTCATTGCCCCTTTGAGATGTGCTCTCCTGAGAGGATAACATTGCAGTAATTAGATCCATTAAGGAGCCAGAAGAAATAGGTGGGGTTTAAAACTGAAGGAGACTTTGCTGTGCTCCTGAAGGATATCTGCCTCTTGCAGAGCTGCTTTCTTCCTCATCTGGCAGCAGAGCTGCCATTTAGCAATGGCTTGTCATAATTTCTGGTGGTTAACCTCAGAATTTTCCCTAAATGCAGGCAGGTGAGGCTGAGTAGTGAAGAGCAGCATGGACCTGGATATGCTGAACATGTTTGTCATCGCTGGTGGCACCCTGGCTATCCCCATCCTGGCCTTTGTGGCCTCGTTCCTCCTCTGGCCCTCGGCGCTTATCCGCATCTACTACTGGTGAGTGGTGAGCCCTGCTCCTCTCAGGGTGGCGGGGGTGGAACCAGCAGGGCCCCACACACAGGTCACAGTGCTGTGAACAGAGCTGGGTGTCCCTGCCCCTGATGGCAATGACAGCAGGTGACCTGAGGTCCTCCAGGGCCATGCCAGCTGTGTGCAGCTTTAAACACGTCTGGGAGAAGAAAGCAGCATTTTCCTATTGCGTTTTTGCTGCTGAGGCCTGTGTCTGTCAGGCCTCTTGCTGTCCCAGGGGTTTGACTGTGCCATGGGGCAGCTGGCCAGGCTGCCACTGCAGTGCCAGCTTGCAAGATCTCTCCAAACCTCTTTGGGTTGCTTTCCTCAAGGACAGGACTGAGACTGGGAAAAGCACTGCCGTTGCAGCCTGTCCACCAGCCTGGCAGCTGTGGCAGTCTGGTGACCTCTCACTTCATCAATGTGGCTGTGGTGTGGGTGTCCCTGGGCTCACATGCTCCATCCCAGCTGACAGCCTGCTCAGCAGGCAGGGACTTTTCCCTCATTAGTAGTTATGGATGAGGCTTTCCTCATCTTCTCTTTTTCTTCTGGAATGGAGCATCAGAGAAGATGGAGGGATGCTTTTCCTTATCCCCTTGAATCTTGTCCTTCCTGATACCAGGAGGCAAGCACTAAATCCTTCAGTCCTCCTTTGTCCCTGGAAATCAGTAATAAGCCCACTGGCAGCTTTCCTCTCTGGGTTTGTTGCAAGGAAAAGCTGGACTAACTCCCTTCAGAAGTCAGGGCAGAGTCTCATCCCCCGGCGTGGAGCAGGCAGCAGCAGCAGACAGCACAGGCAGAGCAGGCAGTGTGTCAGGCTGCCCTCACGTGCTGCTGGTAGATGGTGGCTCCTACAGTTCAGCTCAGGGGTGTTTCCAAACCCAAGTGACCTCCTGTGAGAGGAAGCTGTTTGTCCATTGCAGCACTCGAGTGCAGCAATGGGATGAAGTCTGCTTCTAAAGGCACTTTAATTAGCAGCCTTTTATTCACAGCATCTGAGAGAGGAGGGAGCACGGGAGGAAAACCCCAGTGGTGGGATCATCACTCTGCAAAGGAGAGCAGGCAGTGTCCCAGCTGCCCCATGGATGTCTGGGTGGTACTGGGTTTGGCAGTCAAACTGGTTTATTTCTTTGGATATATGAGTGGTTGTGGAAGCCAGAGAGGACCCTGATGGACTGAGGTTCTGAGGAGAATCCCTGGAAAGCACTGCTGAGTGAGTGTGGTCAGGGTGAAGCCTTCAGCAGCCAAAGGCAGGAGTGGCAGGAGGTGCAGGGTCTGATGCCAGGAGCTTGGAGAAGCCAGGCTGAGTGGACGGTAGATAATGCCCTGCTGCTTTTGTTCCTTTGGGGTTGCAGATAAGGGGCTAAGGGAGAATGCACTGTGGGCAGGTTGGTCTGTGTTTGGGTGAGGGAGGGAGCATGTGAGCAGGGGTCAGAAGGACTGTCTTCTTTGGAAGGGTGTGGTCCCCCCCGTCTCTCTCTTCCAGCATTTCTGGCAGTAGGACTTCTTGCAGGAGTAATTGCAATGCACTGTGTGTCATGGGCAACTCTTCTGTTAGGGACAGTGGACAAGAATCGTGGGTTTGCCCTTACTCTTCCTTTTCTATTGGCTTCTTTTCAAGTTGGAGTTTTCTGAAGGGTGAAGTCACTGTGTTTTCCCATCAGCAGAGGCAGGAGAGGTGCAGGAAGCATGCCATGCTGCCCTCCTCTTTCAGCCCCGTGCAGCTCCAGCTTTGGGGCACTGTTCCTGGGAGTCCTGGGGGGAGCTTCTCCCATCTTCCATAATTCCCTGCCACATCCTTCTCCTCACTGCCAGTCTGTGTCCTCAGCTGGTGCAGTCAAGGGTCATGCTGGGCCCCCTCACCCGTGGGCTCACTGCTTTCCCTGCCACTAATGCGCCTTCCTGCCTGGCAGCATATCCAGCGCTGCCCCGCTGACCCCAGCCCTGGAACCGCTCTGCCTGTGCTCCGACAGGGGTTAATCAGTTTAGCTGCTGCCACTAAGTGAGTTAACGCCTTGTGAGGGATCAGTTCAGCTTTGCACAGATTATTTTGCCTTCTGCTGAATTGATCCATTAGGATCAGTTGCTAAAAATGTTATCATCTTGCCCATCGGTAGTTCACACCAGTGCCTTTGAGGCAAGGACTCTTAAGACACTTATTAGGGAGAAATTCACCTCTCCTTGTAGGACCAGCACAGAGCTGAGATGCTGCTTAAGTCCCACTAACTCCCTCGAAAAAGGGATTATGCTAAAAGAGGATTTCACTATGCATAAGCTTTGAGTGGGCAGAGAGGTAGGACAGTCCAGAAGCATTGGTGACCTTGCTCTTGTGTCTTAAATAAACTCTGATACGGCATATAAAAGTAGTTGCCGGTGTCTTGGCCACCAGGAGTAGCCCAGCAGTTGTCCTGACAAGGGTTGTGTCTGAGCACAGGGGAAACGCAGACAGAGCGACCCCGTTCTCGCCATGGGCTGCACGTACACATCATGTGTCCCAAGTGTCACCGATAATCTCTGCCCAGGTCCTTCTGGCCAGCAGTTTTGTTGCATCCTCTGAGCAGGCTGCAAGCATATGCTGGCAGGAGCTGTCTGCTTTTAGAGAAACAGCCTTGGGGTTAGCCTGCTATCTTCTGGGGTGCTAAACCCAGTGTAAGGATGGTCCACTCCAGTCTGTGTGTGGATAAATGCATTTTCAAAGGCTCTCTAGCTGGTCCATGGGAATTGGGTTTCTGTGGCGCTCCAGGGAGACATGGTTGTTTTGGCTGGGAGCTGATGTGCTTGTCTGTGGGGTGATGTACTCCCATTGGTGCTGGACTGTGTCCAAATAACCCTGTGACAGATCCACTTTATTCACCTGAGAGAACTGTCTCCCTTGGCCTGCCCATCCTGTACGCTGCCTTGCCACGTGTGCTGCCCCTCTCTCTCGAGTCTCTGTCCTCATACCAGCCTTTGGGCATTTTCTCTTTTACCATTGTTATTTTGGCCCATTTCCATTGCTAAATGAGCTATTTAGGGTATTTTTTTTAAGTTCTTAACAGACAGAGTGTCTCCACAAACCATCTGCAGTGCAGCCAGCAACCAGTACTACATCTTTCCAGGGAGCAGATGCACGGTCAATCCCAGTAGTCCCATTATGGCACCAGTGAGAGCCCAACCCAACTGGCCTTAGTAAGCCAACAAATCTGTGGCTGCCTTCAGACTTGTCCCCTGGCTTGTACCATGGCTGTGCCCTGTCTTGTCTTTCTCACTGGGGTTTCCTCCCTGTTTGCAGGTACTGGCGCCGAGCCTTGGGCATGCAGGTTCGATATGCAAACTACGATGACTATCAGTTTTGTTATTCCTATAGAGGAAGACCTGGATACCGACCGTCCATCCTGATGTTACATGGGTTCTCAGCCCACAAGGACATGTGGCTGTCCATAGTCAAGGTGGGATTCCATTTCTATCATGCTGCTCTTCACTGAGAATCGATGGTCCTGGGCTTGGGGGCAGTGTGGGGTGCGCAGTGATTGCATGCATGCAGTGGGATGACTGCCGTAACATGTTAGGAACATGCTGCTTAGCTCCATGCCCATTTCTTGGTGCATCCCTTCACCCTATAACATGCAGAGCTGCAGGGGAAGAGCAGTACACTCCTGCTGCCTCCATGGGAAGCAAGGCTTGGCCGTGCTCTCTCATCATGTCATCCCTGCTACATGACCTGACTTATTCTGGTGCATGAGCAACCAGGGCTGCCAGGAGGAGAGTGACCCACCCCTGCTCCCACCCAAGCTCTCCACTTGCCATCCCTGGGCTTTGCAGCAGTTTCCCTGCACTGTAACCACCCCTGGTTTGTTTCTTCAGTTCCTGCCAAAGAACCTGCACTTGGTATGTGTGGACATGCCTGGGCACGAGGGTACGACCCGCTCGGACTTGGATGATTACTCCATTAGTGGGCAAGCTAAGAGAATACACCAGGTAAAGCTCCAGCATCTCATCCCTTCTGCAGAGGGACGTGGGGACGTGAGGGACGTGGGGACATGAGGGATGCTAAGCCCTGTGAGTCTGCCTTGTGTGGCCTCACTCTCTCCCTTCCCAGGCAGGCAGAGCCACCAGCCTCAAGCTTTTGAGTTGGATTTCTCTAATGACCTGACCCCGTGCTGTTGTTTCCTCTCTCCTAACAATGCTCCTTCTGCTCCCTGCCAGTTCGTGGAGTGCATCAAGCTGAACAGAAAGCCCTTTCATCTGGTTGGCACTTCCATGGGGGGAAATGTTGCTGGTGTCTATGCTGCTCAGTACCCAGAAGATATTTGCAGCCTGACCCTCATCTGTCCTGCAGGTAGGCAAGGCAGGGGAGGTGAGACAGAGAGAGGGCAAGCAGAGGCCGGTGCAAAAGCCCAGGGCAATGCTGGAGGCAGCATAGATGTGTAGTGCAAAGAATTTAGAAATAATTTGTATTTACACTCAGAAATCTCTGGCAAGGCACAAGAGAAAATCACGGCTTTGTGCTGAGTACTCTTCTCCAGGGGTTTGGCATTCGCCCCACTGTGCTCTGGTTAGAGTCAGGACTAGGGCAAATGGGACAAGTTCTGCTCTGGAGGAAAATCCCTTTTCCCTTGGATGGCAGGCATTTTACATGGCATGTCTGCAGCCTCTCAGTTCAGGAGAGGGAATTAAGACTGCAACAGGAATGGCCTCCCCATTCTGGCCTCCTGAAAGCCCTAGTGTGCTGAAGGCCTGGGGCTTTGGGAACTGGAGAGCTCTGACCTCCCACCCACCTTTGGGTGCCTGGAGTGGGAATAGCACTTCAGGGCAGGGCACAGGTCAGCAGGGTGTCCCCTCTATCCCCTCCATCCCCAGCATCCCCTGGACAGGGGGCTCAGGGAAGCCCGGGCATGAGTTGCTGCAGGAGGCATAGCAGGCAGGGAGCTTCTCTGCTGGGGAGGCTTTGCTGCATCCCAGTTGTCATAGCAGCTCCTTTCCCCTCCCACACAAGGAAAGCAGCTTCCAAATAAGCACTAAGGAATGAAACAAAGCAAATGTTACCTAGCTACCAGGCTCTGGGGGCGTTGGGTTCCCACTCCCCTCTGGGAGAAGTGTTGGCTGCCTCTCTGGCTGTTTCTGGGTGTGAAACCTCTGTGTGGGGGCTGCAGAAAGGTTTAGGATTAAATTGCTGGGGAATTTTTCTTCAGTGGTGCATGCAGATGGGGCTGCTGAAGTTTTCTGTCCAACCCTGTGCAGTGGCAGCCTGGGCACTAGTGTTTGCATCTGATGACCACATGAAAATAAGCACAGTGGCTTTTGGTGAAGCAGTCATGCATGTCTACACCTCGTGCCGTGCCAGCCTGTGGGGGTGCCAAGCCCTGGAGCAGGAGGGAGGCTGGGTACCTCTGGATGCATATTGGAGGGGCTCTATGTATAGATGTTTTCTTCCCCTCTTTTTATAGATTTTTTTAAAGAGTGAGCAGGCAGGAAGCCAGAGGCAGGGATGAGGGAGGTCAGTACCAGGAAGTTTCTTTGTTTGGGCTGTTTGGGGGGGATCTCACCTGGGTTTCAGCTTGTTCTCCCCTTCCCATTTCTCCCAGGCCTGCCAAGTACCACTGACAACAAGTTCATTAAGCAGCTCCGGGAGCTGCAGGAGTCCAAGCGCATTGACAGGATCCCTTTAATCCCCTCGACGCCCGAGGAGATGGCAGACATGCTGAAGCTTTGCTCCTACGTTCGCTTCAAGGTGCCACAGCAGGTGAGAAGCCAGCACTGGTTGTGGAGGCTGGGGAGGGGGAGCTTGGAGGTGGTGAGAAGGTTTGCTTCTCCCTGAGCCTGCATGAGGCAATGCTGGGAGTAGAGCTAGAGCTGCCAACCCTGCCATCACCCAGGTGAGACACACCCAGCCCCACTCCCAGCATTTTTCCAGCACTTTCCCTTCAAACCCTCTTTTCCAAGCTCCCTCTGGCAGTCCCTGCTGGAATTCCTCCTCCCATTAAGTTTTTGGCAGCAGGCTGGGATGTAAAAGGGTTTTTTAGTAAATATAGCTGGCAGGAAGCATTGAATAACTAAGGCAGCTGTTGTCTGATGTGGAGGGGGATTGTTTGCTGCTTTTTAAGTAAAAGTGATGGAAATGTTAATTGCGTCATTGTCAAGCAAGAGGAACTTGGTGAGGGACTGGCTATTAAACTAGTTTTCCTTAGGAAGTCTGGAGTGAGTAGATTGGAGAGTAAGAAAAAAATGTCAGGTAATGCCAAGACCTTTTGTGGTTTTGGCAAAAGAATACAAGAAGGAAGAAAAGTGCAGTCACGGCTGAGGTGGCTGGTGGCCAGAGGCAGAAATCGGGTCTGCATCATAAAAGACAATATTACTTGTTGCTGAAATATATGTTGCATAAGCATGGTTTCAACAGCCCCACACGCTTAGGAAGAAGCTCATGCTGGGGCCAGACTTTCTGGGAAGACAAGGGCTGCTCTTGGGCACCCTCAGCCCTGTGCAGGGCTCCCTCCAGCAGCTCTCCTCTGCTCTCCCTGCAGATCCTCCAGGGCCTTGTTGATGTTCGCATCCCGCACAATGAATTTTACCGGAAACGTAAGTGCACGGTGGCAGCCTCCTCACCAGGCTCCAGCAGGATCCCCGGGGCCTGGGGACCAGCTGTTCTCAGCCCCCACGTCCCTGGCACATGGGTGGGCCCCAGCATCCCTGTGCTGTCTTGCTGAGGGTGGGAGGGGGCAATGTCATTAACGGATCTGGGGACACATCTTGGTCACTGGTAGCAATGCACTGCCACCCCCACTGGTGACAGGGTTGTTGCTTCACCCTCACCCTTCCATCTGGGTTAACCCTTCCATCTGGTTAACAAGTACCTATGAGGAGATGGTTTGGCTGAGGGCCCCTCTGCAGCTGGGCTTGGTGGCAGGGCAAGGACAGCCCATCATCTCTGCATGGGTTTCCCAGGGAGGGGATACTAGCAGGACTGGCCCACAAGGGCCCCTTTGAGATGGGAAGGCAAAACATCTCCCTGTAGGACTGACTCTCCTCTCGTCCCACTAGTGTTTTTAGAAATCGTGGATGAAAAGTCCAGGCACTCTCTCCACGAGCACATGAGCAAGATCAAAGCACCGACACAGGTCATCTGGGGAAAGCAGGACCAGGTAGGCAGCCCCCTGCACATCCCCCACAGACCTGTCTCCATCTCTGCCTGTGCCCACCCAGGGGGCACGCTGGGGGCTGTGCTGCTGAGCTGTGCACTGCTCTGCGGGGAGCTGGCACACGTGTCCGGGTCCCCAGTGGATTTAGGCACAGGGGCTCAGCAGGGTGATGGGCAGAAAACTGACAGCCAGCTTTCCAGAGGGAGGAGAGGGCAGTGCCAGGGCTGGGGAGTGCTAGGGACAGGTGCGGGGTAGGTGCCAGCACTGAGGCAGGCAAGGGCTGGGAAGAAGAATAAAGTTGTGAGCAAAGAGAGTTGTCCTGGCAACTGGGAAGAGACATGCAGTTTGTGGGCAGGCTTCGAGGCAAAATCTTAGGGTTTGTTTCAGAGGCAGGAGTGGGAGGGAAGATGTGGGAGGAAGCAAGCTGCAGGCATGCAGAGGGCTCTATAAATGCAAAGATGCAAGTGTTTGCTTGCAATGATACCTTTGCATTGAGACAGCAGCTGAAAAGCATACGAGAGTGCTGAGACTGGCACCATGCAGCCTCCCTGCCCTGTCCCCAGGCAGGGTGCTGGCATCACAAGGACTGTGTCTGCAGGGTTTCTGCAGTGTCCAGCAAGCCCCACTCTGACTGTGGCAGTGACTGTTCTTTCCCCTGCCTTGCAGGTGCTGGATGTTTCTGGTGCCAGTGTTTTAGCAAGCACTATTCCAGACTGCCACGTGTACATCCTGGAGAACTGTGGGCACTCCGTGGTGGTGGAGCGGCCCCGCAAGACAGCAAACCTCATCCTGGAGTTCCTGGCGCTGCTGCACAGCATAGACAACAACAAGAAGCAGGCGTGAGCGTGGCGGGGAGCCAAGTGCCCATGCCAGGTTAAATTGTAAAGTACTGCGGCTTTGATACGTTCTCAGGGATCTTGTACGAATTGGGGTCAATGTGCCAAAGTCCCTGAGGAAGGCAGAATCACTGATACCTAAACCTATAGCACCACTGGCACAGCAACCTGGGGTCATTGAGCAACCTCCATAGATGCAGGAACAGAAGCAGAGTATCTCCCTTTTCTACTTAGAGGTAAGGTAGAAATGAGCTGAAATCACCCCGTGCTCGTCACACAGCCACCCATCTTACCTGGGTTACCAGCACGTAGTTGTTCATGTCATTTACCTAAACTATATATGAAATGTAGGAAGATACCTGGAATCCTGGACTGAGGCTGAGACTTACAATATTTTTTACTACTTAGAGTCCATCGTGTTGCATGCTGCTGTGCTGTAAGAGAACCCCCAAGTGCTCCAGGCGTCTGCTTGAGTGCTCTTTGTGTAGCTCCTTATCTCATGATTTATCCAGAAAACAACAGAAAACTTCGTGTGTGGAAATCCAATGACTGTATGTGCAAAAATGTTTACACTCTGAGTGGGTTTTTCTAAATCTCTGGATAGCTCCTGTGTATTTGTAATGCCTTAACGTTGCCCAGGGCGTGGTGTCTGTGCACAGCCCACATTGCCCAGGGCTGGTTCTACCTGAGGGTGAACACAGCCGGTGACAACGGGGTGCAGGCAGCAGCTTTGCCACTGCTGTGGAACTGGGGCAGTGGGGGCCACCCAGGGTGATTGAGCCCCTGAGCCCGAGTCAGCAATAAGCCCATGGCCAGGGTGTGATTCAGCCCCCCAGGGTGAACTCTTGTCTCAGCTCCTCTATCACACCGTGCTGCTGAACAGCTGGATGTAAATAACGATGTTCTTAATGAATTCTGTGAATTCTGCAAAAGCCAATGCCACCAGAACAGGCGTGAGGGGCGGGAGGGGGCTGTGTGTGACCAGCACAGGGAACGCCCAGGAGGGCTCAGCTCACCCACGAGGTGCTGGGCAGTGGTGGGGAAAGGTACAATGTACTTCTGCATCCTCTCCGTGATTGCAGCTCCTGACTGAGTGAAGCTGTGGGTAGGAACAGGCAGTACAGGCAAGCTGCACCTCCCAGCCTGCAAGGTGATGTTCAGGGGTGGATCCTGCACCTCTCCAGGTGTGGGCCCTCACTGCCTGTCCCAGGGACAGAGCGCTGGTCCAGGTCTCAGGCAGGACCGGTGGGTGCTGGAGGGCAAGGCAGAGTGTGGTGCCCTCAAAGGCAAAGCAGCAGGTGGCTGTCATCCCTCAGTCACCCCCAGCCCTCCTCAGGGGTGACAGTGGGTGCTGTTAGAGTGTCCCCCCCCACTGGGAACACAGGCTTGTGGTGCTGACTGCTTCCTGAGGTACCCGGATCTGTACATACATCTGAAACTCCCTGTCAGCTTCTTGGCTCTTTTTAAGAGAAGAAACACTGTTCTTTTAGAAAAATAGAAATTTGCTGTTAATTGCTTGGTATTGTTTCTACTACTGGAGTTGATTTAAAAAACAAAATTGCTGATAGTTTTATGTGGTAAAAGCCAGAAAAACTTGTTCAGTATCTATATGGTTTCTCATGCCACAGATTGCTGTATACAAAGGATTTATATGGCTATTAAAATCTAGTGATTTAAGGAGTCCATGGTGCAATGACTGTTTTTTCCTTTGAAGAAGAAGATGGCTGTGGTGTGGGATGATACAGGGGTCTTGCTCTGCTGCTTTTTTCCTTGCCACATTTCTGGGAGATGCAGGTTTTGGCTCAAGGAATGTTTTGTAATGGAAAGAGAGATGTCAAAGACCCAGAAAGCTCAAGTCTCATTTCTTCAATGACAACACACATTTTCCTTTTTTTCATATTATTAGGAGGAGGTGGCACCAAACACTCGAGAGGGAAATAAAACCTCAAGGGACAAAGGAATTAGGTTTTAAGCACCAAGATTCCTCTTGAAACCCTTGCAAGCATGTTAAATATCAATTTCCCCTATTATTGCAAGTCTTACTGAATTCATACAGTGTGCTAGGAATAGCATTACATCAATATACAGGTAAAAGTATTTGCATTTCTCCTTTCCCCAGGAGGCTCTTGAGGCTCCATGCAGCTGCATTATTTGCCAGAGGAGCTGCAGGGAGTGCTGAGGACCATCTTCCTGGCTTCTGCTCCCCCTACCCATGCCCTGCCCCTGCTCCACTGCTGCAGTGATGCATGCATCAAGGTGACCCTATTGATGATCACAGCAGAGGTGGGAGGGCGCTTCTCCCCCACAGGTAGGGGCTGACGTTGGGGTGGCTCAGGGCACCTGCATCATGAGTTGCAGCCTCTTGCAGTTCAGCAATAAAACCCCTCTGTCTGTGTTGGAGGGGGCCCAAACTGGCCCCACAGCAGCTGAGCCTACTGGAGAGGCAGGGATGTAAGCTGCCTGCAGCTGCACACACCTGGCTGCTGTCCCATTAACCCTCATCTCCTGCTGGGAGCTGGAAAAGCCCCACACCAAACAGGGCTCACTCCCTTGGTTTTGGCTGCTGTCCCCTGGGCCCTGAGCCCCCCGTGAGCCCTGGTCACCATGCAGGTGTGGGTGTGGCTCTAGGCTGGTTCTGGGGCTTGGGAAGGGGCAGAGGCTTCAGCTGCTCCTGGTGGGGTTTGTGTCTTGAGGGCAGAACTGGTGGGGCCATAAGGAAATACTGGATCCCAGTTGTGGCAAGCCCAGTACTGGGAGCCTGCACATCACCTGAGCACCCTGGTGTGTCAGCAGGGAGGAGGAGTACTTCTGGCTTGTTACCCCATGCGTAAGTACTGCTTTCCTTGTAGCCATGTGGCTAAACCAGGCCTGTGCTGGGGCTGGGCTGGCTCATGGAGCTACAGGCTCACACAAAGCTGAGTGAGGAGTAGGCCCTCGGTTGTTGTGGGTCTTGGTAAGGCTGTTGCACTGTATCCTGAAAAGAGGCTCCAAAATACCACAGGGCTGGCTTGAAATAAATCTAATACTGCCTCTGAGCAAGCTGTTTTGCTGCTGAGCATCCAAGTCAGTGGTGGTACCTGCCCTTGGAGTGTCACTGGGAGCAGGAGGGACAGAGCTGATGGCAGCCAAGTACCTGGGGACTTGGTGTGTGCCCAGCTGATGCTGAAAGGGAAAATGTGATGGCCTTGAAACATGGACCTTCAGGGAAACCTGGGCTGGGTCCTGTTCCACACAGCTGCAGACAGATGCTTGTCTGCAGGGGAAAAGCATCCCTCTCCTTTTCTTCCCCAGCAAAGGAGATTAATTAATTACCATTTGCTGCCTTGTGGGAGGGTTTCACCAGCACATGTCTGCACAGAGCCCCCTCTGAAGGGAGTAGTGATGCTCAGAGGGTCTGGCACCATGGGTTGGGTGCTGTCGTGGGTGTTCCCCACTCTGGCAGGCCACCATTCAGCTGAACCTTCCCCTGACCCAATGTGTGTCACAGCCCTCTTGGGCACGTTATTTTTCCCGTGGAAGCCTGGATGAGGGTGCCCTGGAGCATGGCTCCCCTCACCCACTGTGGAGGAGGCCCCACAGCCCCAAACCCCTGTCCCTGTCGTGCCGGAGGCTCACGTTCCCTGTGCTGCCTGTGACTGCCTTATGACACCAGGGTCCCCTGCCAGGACCCCCCCAGCTGAGACTTGCAGCAAATACAAGAAAAAACTTACAGGATCTGGCAGGGAGTTCGGGTTTGGTTGTTCTTCCTTCTGGGAGATGGTTTTCCGAACAGGAGCCTCTTGGGGGCGGTTTGGGATTGTTCATTAAACGCTCGCTGAGCCGCTAGAAGTCCGTGACTTCTCCCTGCCATTCCCGGCCCGACAGCGCTGCCTGTCTGCTGGCTCTGCCTCCAGACTTGGAGAGCAAACCTCCGTTTTCCTTTCATAGAAAGACAGGCTCCTAGGTTGATATGAATCTTGCTAAGGCTATTTCACTATATCCTGGAAGAAGGGTCTCAAACACAACAGAGCTGGCTTGAAAAACAAATCAAATGCTGCCTCTGAGCAAGCTGTTTTGCTGCTGAGCATCCAGGTCTGTGGTGGGGGCAAATAGCCATGAGCAGGGTGCTCTGACAAGGTGACAAGGGCTGTGGCAGTTGCCCGGAGTCAGGCACACAGCAGGCAGTGCCACTCTCTACCAGAAGTCTCTGTTTTGCTCTGGAGAGCAGGACCCACAGCCAGCCCTGGTGTGCTGCTCTACTGATTTTATTTCTTTGGCAGTGCAGGCTATTCCTGTGCAGCTTTCTTTCTGGGAAAGCTGCACAGGAGCCCTGGGTGAGTGAGCAGGTTTCTGGCAACAGTGTTGGGATTTGTGCTTCCCGGGGGTTTGCAGAGCATTCCTTGGCCTGGGCTCTGGCTCACCTCTGTTCAGAGGATCTGCATTCCTGGATGGGTAACACAAAGCCCTCTCAAGGGACAGGCACATTCAGCTGCAGGGCAGGCTTCACTCAGGGCTGCCATGGCCTCTGCCTTTGCCACCCAGGCATTGGGAATGTCCAGGAGAGCCTGAGGGCCAGGTCAGTGCTTGTCTGTGCACTGAAGGAGCAGCCTATGCTGCTCCAAAGCCATTTCATGGGATACTAGTAATGGGGAGCTGGGAGAAATCTTCAGAGACCATCCAGGCCATCCCTAGATCATCTCCTGCGTGAGCCCTGAATGTTCCCACTGCTCTTGGACACTTCACCACAGACCCCCCAGGAGCTGATGGGCTCGGAGGGCATCCTAATGAATAGCCTGAAACTGGTGAAATTTAAGCTTACTAATTCTCCTATTCCCATCGGGTGCTGGCAGGGTGTTCACTGCAACTCCCTCTTTCATGTTCACAGATCTCCTGTGTCCAGAATAAAACCCTGCAGGCTTTGCCAGCTGCTCCTGCACCTGGAGGGATAATGCAGGCAGCTGGGCACACTTTGCTGGCTTCAAGCAGCTGGTATCTTGCGACAGTGTTTCAAGGGCAAACATCACAGTCAGGTTGGTTTAAAACAAATAAATAGTAACAATAACAGCTCCTCCACCACCCCAAATGAGGTGTCAGCCTATGAGTCACCCTTTCCTGCAACCTTGATCCCCAGCCTGCTTTTGCACACTGGTTATTCATACCTGGAAGCAGAATACTGCAGAAGTCTTTCCAAAACTGCCTCCTCCTTTGCCCGCCCCCCCTTTTTTTGTCTATTTGTCAAGATCATCTGTATTCTATCACAACCCTCCAGCACATCCCCTCGGGGCAGCCTCAGCCGAGCTACTGATGGAGCTGTGGAGAATCTCCCACTGTCTCCTCCCCCTTCCACAGGAGCCACGGGTAACTAATGAAAATAATTTTGCTGCATGTTTTGCAGCCATCTTGTAGGTTGAGTTAATCTTGAGCTTCTTTATTTTTCCAGTGGGAATGACAGAGTCTTGCTGAGCAAAAACCCTCCTAAAGAAATACAGTCCTTGCTGCTCTCTCTGCTTCCCGGGCCTGTTGCCCTATTGCAAAAGAAAATTGATTTGGAGTAAACATGACTAATTCTTATTGAGCACCCTGACCATTCCTAGGTGCTTTGTACTTCCGTTCCCCAGCTGGTCGGGGATGCCACGGGGACCAGATCCAATGCCTGGAACATATTTGCCTTAGCGTAAATAACCCTCGGTGGTGTCCATGAGGTTGGGAAACATTTGGAGTCCTGCCTTTGACCCTGTAGGCAGCAGAGGTCACTGGCTTGTTTGCAGATCCAGGTGAAGGCTGGAGGACATGGGGCTGCTTGGGACCACGGGTGTTGAGAATGGGGACCCCAGAGGTGCTTTTGTGCCCCATCCTCGACGCCCGTGGCATCCCAAATTTCAACACCCCAGCTCCCAGCGCTTGTGGCAAGGTGGCACCAGGTGGCAGCAAGGGACCAGCATGGGGAGCTGCTGCAGCACTCTGAGGGGGGCAGAGTAATGCTGCACCCCCTGCTCCAAACTGCACCAGATGGGGTCCAGCTCGTTATTGGGGCTGATGTCCAGGCAGGGTCTGGTCTCTCTCGTTGGGAGCTGGGTCCTGTATGCACCCCTAAGCCATNTCCCAAATTTCAACACCCCAGCTCCCAGCGCTTGTGGCAAGGTGGCACCAGGTGGCAGCAAGGGACCAGCATGGGGAGCTGCTGCAGCACTCTGAGGGGGCAGAGGGAGCCGTAATGCTGCACCCCCTGCTCTGAACTGCACCAGATGGGGTCCAGCTCGTTATTGGGGCTGATGTCCAGGCAGGGTCTGGTGTCTCTCGTTGGGAGCTGGGTCCTGTATGCACCCCTAAGCCATGTGTTACCCCTCCAAGGGCAAAGCCCAGCATTCCTGTCTCATGCTGGGAACTGAGTGCTCTTGGGTCAAATTCTCTCCTTCCCATAAGACGACCAGACTTTGAAGTTTAAGGGCAAGTCACCCCTGCAAGGAGTTAAATGATTAACCTGTTTTGCAAGAGCCTCAATTTGGCCTGCAAGCAAACCCCTCTGTGCTCTTGGGATGCTGTCACCAGCTCACAAATGTTGGTCTTGGGCTCTGGCTCAGAGGGGGGTGATGTGAGGGATGTGAAAGAAGAAAACCAGGTGGTGCTGGGCCAGGCCACCTCTGCTGGGAGTGGTGCCAGTTCATGCATCCCATTCTAGGGGAGCTGGAGCAGGTGGGGGTGATGTATCTACGCCCTTTGTCCCTGGAGAAATGATGTCAGGCATCCCACACGGCTCAGGAGAGCCCATGCAGCATTCTCCTCTCCTCCCTGCATCTCTCTTCAGAACCCACTCCCCTGCCAGCAGTTCCTACCTAAGCAACCAGAGAACTGTGCTCAGAAGGGCTCCTGAAATATTCCCTGCAGTGCTCAAGAGCTACCAACTTGGATTCAGCTAGTGGGAGACACACCTGTGCACAGGTTACCTGGCAGTATCCTCTGTCTCAGTGCCTGGCTTTGGTTTAGCTGTGTTTGAAGCCTGAGCAGGCAGCTCTGGGTGGAGGCCAGCGTGGTGCCAGCACACAGAAATGGGATCAACAGCTTCTTCCTGTTGTGCAACTGCTGCACGGCCCACGAAGAGAATTTTTGGGAGATTCGTCAGGGCTTTTGTTTTTTCAGTTAATATTTATTTGCTTGGTTTGGGTCTTGCTTTCACAAACAAGAAATTTAAATAGTACAGGCTGAGAGGGGGCATGAACCTTGCCTAGCCTGCCCTGAAGTGCTGTGTCCTGCTCCAGAAACTCCCTGTGCCCACCCCAGCTGCCCTCACCTGCCCAGCCCTGGTGTCCCTTGAGCGTGACTCCCCAGTCCCGCTGGCTCTGGAGCTGGGATTCTGGCACAAACACCATTTACAGTTTTGCCTGGCAGCACACACAGGTTTCTGCTCTTATGTAATAGTTCTGCCCAGAGTATGAGCCCACTGCATCCATCCCCTACACACACAGGACCCTGGGCTTTGGGTACCAACACCCCTGCCCCAGACCTTGTGCAGGAGGCAAGGGACAGCTGATCTCATCCCACTTGTGTAGAGCTCCATGTGAGCCCTGCCTGTGTGGCTTCAGGCTCCTGGCCAGACAGGACTGAGATGTGAGCTCCACTCTGCTCTGAAACCTGCCAAATGCCACCTCCCTACTCCCCACTTCCAGTTTGATCCTCTCCTCGCTGGTCCTGGGGTGAAGCTGGGGACAGGAGTAAGGCACAGCACCGTGCTCTAACCAGCATCTTTCTAGCAAACCCATATTTACTGGATTTCAGGCATTTTCTCTGTGGCTACCCCTGATTTCACTGTGTTTCTGCTGGTGGTTCCCAGAGGAGGCACAGGGATGTAGGGTGTGGGCATCGAGCTTCCCGAGGTGAACTGTTTGTGACACGTAGGGGGAAAGCAGGGAAGAGCTGCAAAACCCAGGGGCCAGCCAAGAGATGTGCAGCTGACATGCTGTCCATGGTCCAGGGGGCATTGGGGCATGGGCAGCATTTGGGAAAACAACCCCTGGAGGGGCTGCTAATGCTGGCAGGAGCCTGGCATCCCTTGAGGGATGGAGCCCACATGCTCATGGTGCCATCAACACGTGTGCCATCCCTGGGCTGAGGAGCTCTGTCACCAGTGGGGTGTAGGGCAGCCCTCTCCCCACCTCCACGTGCTGGGCACCCAGAGCTGGTGGCATCACCAGCTGCAGAGTGACCCGTGTGTGGGTGGCTCTGAGGGGCTCTGAGATGGGGCAGGGGCTCTCCTCGGCCTCTTGCTGTGGGTGGGTGCCATGGGGAAGGAGTGCTCCCTCTCCAGTCTCCAGCCCTTCCCACCATGCCAGTGGCCCTCCATGAAGGGCAGCTCCTGGGAGGTGTCCATGGCTGGGTTGGGAATGGTGGATCAGACGAGGCAGTGAGCAGCTGCCTGCAGAAATCTTTTTCAGGCTGTTATCTAGGTCATCCCTAGGGTCCCCAGGAGCCAGGTGACTGTGCTCCCGTGCACTGGGCATGCCACAAACAAAACCCTTGTCACTTGACTTCACCACAGCCCTGGGACACTGCTCTCCCTGGGTTTGCCTTGAATTGAGGGAGCAAGGTGCCTGCCAACAGCCAGCTCAGGGGCAGTTCCAGATCTCCTGGGTGCAATCCCGTGCCAGGCAGGGAAGCAGGGAGCCTGAAATCTTGCCCTGATGACCGAGGGAGGCTGGCATGCAAAAGGCCACCAAGGGGTGACAGGCAGTGTGCCCAGGCACCACCTCTTGCCTGCCCAGGGCTGCACAGGCAAGACCATGTATTTCAACCTCTGTGTGTCAGCACCGGGGTTGTGAGTCGCTCCTACACCCTGGAAGGTGATTGACTGTGCCAGTGGGCTCAGCTGGAGTTATTCACATTGCTTCAAGGAACTGAGGCATCCCCAGGAAAGGGAGCAAACTACTGCAGTGGCATCAGCCAGCTCCTGGGATGGGAACATCACACTGCTCTGGAGAGCACAAACCCTTCGGGAGACGAGTGTGAGAGTAGCCCTGGAAAGTGCCAGCCTCTCAGTGGTGGTGCTGGGAGGGACTGAAAGAGTGGCAGAAACCTTTGGACAGCCCTGTCTGTGTCTTCCCCATTATAAAGAGCACAGCAAGCTTTCTTGATAAGAGCTGCCATAAATCAGAAGCTGAACCACAACCAGGATCTCTCCTGGGATGAGCCCTTGAGTCCCAGGCTGCAGGGATGGGATGTGACACTGGTGCTCCTCTGCAGCATGTTTGTGGTCAAAGCTTGCTCCCACCACACACACCCCTCTCCCTGTGCTGAGGACAGCTGCTGTCCTGTCCCCTTCCCTTTGTGGGGGGACAAAGGTTGGTGGGTGGTGACAGCAGGGCCTCCCTGTTTGCCTCCCAGATACCAGCAGCAATGAGGCTCTCAGAGTTCTTTTGGGGAAATCAGAAGCAGTTTGTGTAAGATTTTGTCATTGGGGGTGGGGATCAGACTCCTGGGACCGTTTCTGCAGCTGAGTGACTCTTCCAGCTTTGTCACCAGTGGGAGCTGGTTCCCCATCTCCAGGCTCTGTGCCACCTCCCGTCCTTAATGATCACCATGTCGTTCAGAAATCTGCCCCAAAGTAATTCCAGGTCCCACGTCAGGGCTGACCACACCCAAGACCTGGTGCTGGACACCCATCCCCCTGCAGCCCTGCCAGCGTGCCTTCAGCATGACCAAATTTTGACCATTAAACCTCTCCAAGCACTTGCAAACCAATCCTGTTGCCACAGGCTGGGCTGACTGGCACCATGTGGTGTTACAATTGCCCAGAAATTGCCTTTTTGAAACTTTATTTGCAACTGCCCACTGCTTTTCCCTGTCTCAGCTGTAGGGCTGGCAGTGTATGAGACAGGTCACTGCCCGAGGCAGCTGTTGCTGAAATCATTTGAGATGTGGCCAAACCCAGTCACATCATCACCTCTGCATAATCAGAAAGGAAATATAAAATCTAAAAGCAAATATAAGATATTATGGCATTATAGGCACTGGCACCCTGTGGGATGAGTCTGGCCTGACCTGTGGCATCCTCTCCCTTCTCCCAGACCTGCTGGGACCCTGTGTCCCCAGGGTTCACACGGGGAGCTGAAGCAAAGGGAATACGCAGCCATAGAGAAGCTGTCTGCCCCCCCTCCAATGCTGTGGTTTCACTGGAGCATTTTAGAGGAGGACATGGTGACTCCATGAGCTTTCCCAACGGAAAAAGCCTCCCTTGCTGTTGCTTTGTTTTTTCTGGTGGCTCTCTAAATGCTGCCTTACAGGGTGAGCTGGTATCTTTGATATTTTTAGATGCCTCTCAGCCCAGTGTCAGGACTCTGTAATTAAAGGAACTCTTTTGGCAGTTGGATGTTGCCAAGCTGGAGCTCTTGGTTTGAAACCACCTTCCCAGAAGCATGTGCAGTGCCAGGGTCCTGTCCCAGTGAGGGGATGGCCATGCCGGGAGGGACAGGATCCCTCTGGGCACCTGCCCACCCTGTCAGGAGGGATGGAGGGGCTTGAGGGGCACAGACATGGTGGGCTCTGGTTTTTTTGAGACCTGAGATTCTGGAGCTGTGGGGTCCCAGTGCTGCTGCTCCCTCGATGAAGGTGGCAGGCAGGGTGGCACGATGGAGACCAGGGCATCAAGGCCTCTTCTACTGTGTCCTCTGTGCCCTCTTTGTGTCTGGAGTGTGTCCCTTCTCCAACCCCGTCTTGGGGTCATTTGTCCCAGAACCTGACTGTGCCTCGACAGGTTGGGCAGCGCCTGTCTGAGCCAGCAAAGCCTATTTCCCTTCACAAGCTGAGAGATAAACCTAAAAATAACCTTGTTATCTTCCACTTGATCCAAATCAACATCAGTCCCAGCCAGAAATAGCCATGCATATGTCGAGGTGGGTTGCAGGGTGTGGAGCACGGTGGGGTCACTGTCCCCTGTGGGGGCTGACCCCACTGCGAGGGGGGGTCTCTGCACCAGGCTGCAAAGCTGCTGCTTTGGCCCCACCGTGCTGGCCATGCTGAGAAGGGCTGTGCCCCCAAGGTAGCTGCATGCCAATGGGTGCAGAGGCTCTGTCCCATTGCAAAACAGCTCCCAGAAATAGCTGGATAAACACTGCCCCATGTACTCTCTCTGACATGGGGCCTTGCCCAACGTGTTACCCAAAAATCCCCTGGCAGCGTTACAGCTGCAGGGCCTGGCCCGGAGGGGTTGCTGTGTGGCTCCTGCCCGGCTCCTCCTGCCCATGGTCTCACCCACACTGCTGTGCTGGGCCATGCTGGGCCGTGCTGGGCCATCCAGGGCTTGCTGCAGCCCCTGCGGTGCTCCACGGTCACCAAGGGTGGGCTCCCGGCACCCCATAATACTTCCACCCCAGAATTTGCTGCTCCCCTGTGCCAGCCTTCCCCATGCCCAGGGAGTTGTGCATTCGCCCAGCTGCAAATGCAGAGGATTTTTGGGATGGAGGCAGCAAAAAAAACTAACATGGGGAACATGGTATGGCTGGGCGGGTCAGTGAAGAGGGTGAGCAACTAACAGGGCATTTGGAATAGGAACCTGTGCTGTTCCCTCCAGGTTAGGAAGAAGTTGTTACACTGGTTAATCTCTTGGTTTAACCAATTGGAACAGCCAAACTGGGACAAATCCCTTTTTTGCAACTGTATGTACCTGCTGGGAATGGGTGCTGTCCCCTCACAGCATGGCCATCTGTCCCCATACACTGCACCAGGCAGTGATGTCAAGCTGGCACATTTTACACCAGCCCCAAGGCGTGGGGGAGGGAAATGACGCAGTGATCTGCAGTGTGGGGAGCCTGGCCCCTGTCCTGGCACCAGCAGGCACATGCAGCAGCAGTGCTGGAGGGACAGAGCAGGCTGGTACTGCTCCAGCTGCTGTGCCATGGCCAGTAGGTTTGGAAACCTGCTGGTGTGGGTGTGGGTGCTGCTGTTGGAGTGGTACTACAGCTTGGGGCTGGTTTGGGGCTCGGGGTCACGAGCAGCCCTTTGCAGACGGGCTGGGCCTTTGCTGGCTTTGCAGAAGTGGCAGGGCAGGGAGCCCACGGTGTCCCCAGTGCCTCATGCTGGGCCCTGGCCAGTGCCCTTGCGCTTCTCTCTGGGCACTGGGATTAACCACCAACATCAAAGAGGACTGGGGTTAAAAAAGGAGAGGAGAGGTTTTGTTTACTTGAATCAAAAATAATTTGTGGCAACACATCTTCTTCCAAGGCAAACAGATCAGGAGCCTGTCCCTGCTAATTTGGGAAGCTGAAAGGGAGTTAAATAAAAACATGAACGTCTGACAGGGAAACAACTGGTCTCGTGCGCTAAAATAGAGCCAGGGACGCCAGTGAGCTGGAGCTGGAGGAGCTGGGGCAGGCCTGGGAGGGAGGGAGGGAGGGGTGAAATCCAGGGCAGCAGGAGGGAGGAAACCTGCTGTGCTCCAGCATTGTGCAATGAAGGATAATTCACTCCCTGCTGAGCCCTGCGCCAGCAGCCAGCTCCAACCTGCATCCTGGGTGGGCAGGGCTGGGGTGCTCGCAGGGGGGATCTGCTTTTGTGCTATACGGGGGGTTCATATGTCTGTGTGTCTGCCCACCGTGCTCTAGACCGAAGGCTGGCACCCAAATGGGCCATGTGGGGAGACACACAGACCCCCCAAAACTGATGTGCGTGGCCAGAACTGCAGCAAGAGAAGTCTCACCTCCTACCACTCTCGTGATACCCTCAATGGCTGTTGTTNCAGGGCAGCAGGAGGGAGGAAACCCGCTGTGCTCCAGCATTGTGCAATAAAGGATAATTCTCCCTGCTGAGCCCTGCGCCAGCAGCCAGCTCCAACCTGCATCCTGGGTGGGCAGGGCTGGGGTGCTCGCAGGGGGGATCTGCTTTTGTGCTATACGGGGGGTTCATATGTCTGTGTGTCTGCCCACCGTGCTCTAGACCGAAGGCTGGCACCCAAATGGGCCATGTGGGGAGACACACAGACCCCCCAAAACTGATGTGCGTGGCCAGAACTGCAGCAAGAGAAGTCTCACCTCCTACCACTCTCGTGATACCCTCAATGGCTGTTGTTGTCCCCAGAATGGATGTTGGCACTGGTGACGTGTCACCACGTTCAGCAGCAGTAACTCGGGGGTCGGCACAGCCTGGGGACCCCCTTGCGAGGGCTGCAGGAGGATGTGGGGCCGTGATGCCCCTGGCCTGGCAGCAGCCGTGCTGTGGGAAGGGCTCAGGTGCTGCCGCTGCAGGAAATGCCCCTCAGCTGTGCCTGCTGCGGGTCCTTGGTGTGCCCCGGCAGGCAGGGAGGGCAGCCTGGGCTGGGCAATGCTGCTGCGTGGCGCAGAGCCCGCAGCCGAGCTGGCTCCAGCTCCCCGCGCTGCCAGGCCAGGTGGCAGAAGGTGCCACCCCCGATGGGTGCTGAGCGTCACCACAGAGCTGCTGAAAGGCCTCCGGCGTGTCACCGTGCTGCTGGCACCCGCAGGTGTGACCGCAGGGAGCCGCATACCAAACCAGCTGCTTTAAAGGGCGCGGCGATGTGTTTGGGCAGCGGGGAGGGGCGTGCGACCTCCGTGCCTGCTGTGGGAACAGCACGGGCTGTCCTGGGCTGCAAACCTGTCCTGGTAAGTTTCTACATGCTCTGAGGGGCACCTGGGGAATGCCCCAGGGTCAGCTCTGCCAGGAGCTGAGGGACTCCCCGGTGACAGAAGCCCCTGCAGTGTGTCGAAGAGGATGGAACCAATGGAGCCTGCTGGGCAGGACAGGGATGGGGAACCAGCCAGCAGCTTTCCTGGGGCTGCTGGGATACTCTCCATTAGGTGTGGTGTTCAGTCTTGCTCAGCTCCAGCCCCGTTGCAGCTTTCCTGTGGGCAAAAGCAACTAAAATTTTTCCTCTGGGGTCAGCACTTAATAACACGATGGTCAGCAGGACAAAGTAACTTTGCGTGGTGGGACACCAGGGCAGCAGCACCAAGGGCCACAGAAGCCCCATGTCATCAAGCACTAGAAATTGCTGTTTCTGAGTTAATGGTGGAGCTGAGCCTTGGCTGTGCAGGGACAGGGGTCCATCTGGTGAAAGGGTTTTGAGCTACAGAGGACATGTCTTGGGAAGGAGTGAACTTCAGCCCTGTGTTTTCCAGCAGAAATGTGCTGCCTTGACAGTCAGGACCTTACTTGCTCAGGATTTTTTGTGTTGGTAGGGTTTGGCTTCACGTCCTCACCTGTTTTCTGCTGAGTGGGGAATGTCCCACCTCTCAGGAAGGGATTAATTGCTTGTCTATATTTTTAGCCAGTATAGTCTGAAATTATCTGAAACTGGAGCAAAGGGGAACGTGGCACTGGGGATGTCGGGACCTCAGGGGTAGCTGGTTGAGCTGCACCCTGGCGAGTGTCCAGCTGCAGGAGCAGATACCAAGGAACCCAGGAGCGTGTACAGCACCCAGAGCAAACAGAGTTACCCCAGCCTGCAGATTTGCACCTCTGCTAAGGACAGGGCTGGATGGCTCTGGAGGCGGCTGGCACAGGTCCGTACTTCAAAGAAAGCACATGTACATCTGGCCCTGCCAGCTTCTTAAAATAACCAGATAGCAAGTCTGTTTAGTGCAAGGAGAGCAAAACCAAGGCACTTTTTCACTTTCTCTTTGGCACAGTCCTGAAGCAGAGGGCTCCAGGAGAGCTGTGCAGACACACCCCCAAGCTGCAGCAGCGCCTCACCAGCCTCATCATAACCGACATTTTTCACGGCTGAATTTCAGACCCTGCTCTGATGGCTGCCCATGCCTGTGTCACCCCAGCCTACTCCTCTGGGGTGAATATAGGCTGATGTCATTGTTAGTAATATGACACATGGCATTTTCCCCAAGGGCATTTCTTTGAGAAATTAGACTGAGGAATGACCTTCCACTAAGTACAGTTAATTGTTAACAGGAGCAGGGAGTTGAGGGGGGCCAGCTCTGATGCATAGAGGTGGGCCAGGGGGAAGGAGGGAGCCAGGGTAATTCGGCATTCCCTTCCCACCCAGGTACATTTGCAACATTTTCCAAAAATAAGTGATTCAGGACACAGGACCCTGGAGCAGGTGAGTTCCTGTGAGAAGCCATTGGCTGGCTCCAGCATCAGCTGGCTGTGGAGGGGGAACATTGCAGGATTTTTCCTGGAAAATCATTTCACGTTTGACTCAAGTTGCCCTGAGAGAAGCAAGCACAGCCTGGTCCCCCTGAGCTGCACAGCAGGGAGGTAGATCACATCTACTGGGATCACGAGCCTGTGTGGGACACCACTGCCTCCCTCTGCATCAGCACAGCGGGCTGTCTCACAACCACAATTAAATGGTCCCTGCTTAGCTCGGGGCTTGCAGGACCCCACGCTGGGAGGAGCTGTGGGTGTGCTGGAACAGAGGGTTTGGGTTTTGCTGTGCGTCACCAGCCCAGGGGGGTGACAGCTCTGTGGTTTCTCCCCAGAACATTGGCTGGTGACAGCCAATTTCATCTGTTCCCCTCCCTGCTGTGCCCTGGGTGCTGTGGGGGTGGTGGCACATGTCCTGGGGTCCCAGGCAGTGGGCCTTGCCCCTCTAGGGATTTCTTCCCCTGTGGTTTCTGCAGAGGGCTGAAGGTTTGAATTGCTGAAACCAGCACAGTTGAACCCAGAACTTGCTCCTGCCCAGTTGTGTGTACATGAGAATACTGGTGTGGGGGCATGGGCAGTTGCCTCCTCTCCCCTGCAAGAGCCCTGGCCACTGGGCTGGGAAAGGTTTATTTCCTCAGGCATAGTAGAACCCGTTAATTAGGTAATGGACACGGTGGGTTGAGGTTTGGGTTTCACCCACTGTGATATCAAATGGAGGTCAGGCTCTTGGCTCATCCCTGCCCTCACTTAAGGGCTCTGCTGCCTGTGGCTGTTCTGAGGGCAGGAGGGCATCTCTGCTGCCCTTGGCATGGGCAGGTGTTGGGGCCTGGGACTGGCATGCGTGCTATGGCTGTTTGTGGTGCAGCAGCTGCTCCTGGGGTCTCAAGGATGGCAAAAGAGCACAGAGGATCTCCAGGACATCCCCCAGCATTCCAGTTCAAGGCACGGTGTTCCCATTTTTGCCAGGTGAGGGAGGTGGCACATGCTGTCAGCTGGCACAGCAGCAGGATGGCAGCGCTGGCTGCATCCCCTCCCTGATCCCAGCATGCCTACAGCTATTTTTGTAGCCCAAAACCATTGCATTCCCAATGCCATGGGTTAGCAAAAGTTCTGGCATTAACTAGAGCATCTTCCTTGTGACCTGGAAAGGTGCAAGGAGCCAAGGGCTGGTGCTCATTAGTTCTTGGGGACCCAGAATGGGAGTGATGATCAGCCAGACTTTACCCTGGGGTGCAACCTGGTGAAATCCATGCGTAGGCACCCCACCCTGGATGGAGGAGATCCATCTGCCCCATGAAGTCTCATTGCATCGCTGCCAGTGTATCCGCTCATCCTGCAGCTCTCCTCTCTCGTTTTAACGTGCTTTTCTCCTTTGCTACACTGTTATTTTGTCCTGAAAGAACTTCAGGAGATTGCTTGGCGTCCATCCTGCTGGGAAGAAGCAGAGCCACCCCTCTGCTCTCCTTGCTCCCTCGTGTTAAGGAGGTCTTTCTTTTCCTATTTTATTTTAGCACTTTGATGTCATCATAATTTATTTTTGCAGCAGAGTTGTTTTCATGATAAAATTGAAGTGTTTCTCATGGGTGGCTTTAGAATGAAAGGCTGAGTGAGGAGGCTAAAAATAGCATTGTGTGAGCCTCTGGCTGCGTGAGTGACTGGGCTGGGCAGGGGCTGCTTGCTGAGCTGGCAAGGGGACTTGGTGGTCTCCAGGGCTGTGTCCAAAGAGACCCTTGCCAATGGTTAACCCTTGCTTCACTGGAGCACATGGCTAGTTCACTGGCCAAGCTCAGGATTGCTTTTCTCTGGAGCTAACCTTGGTTATGCTGCATTAGGGGCAGACATCTCCTCTCCTGAAATGTGGTCCTCCTGAGATGTCCCCTCTCTTTGTGTGACCTCTTGATGGCTGGATGAGGACACAGAATCCCCACAGGAACATTGCAAATGGCATGGGTGCACAAGGCAGGGCTAGTCAGGGGCTGCTGAAGCCCCCAGCTCCAGAAAGGAGAAAGTCAGGAGCTGGTGAGCGGGATGAAGCTGAAGAGCCATAACTGAATAGCTGGGTCTCAGCCCCTGCCTCTCTCCCCAGGGGTGCATCGAGGGCTGCCTCTGTGGGAGCTGGATGTGTCCTGGGCAGGATGCGGCTGTCAGCCTTTATCCCCGGGAAGTAATGCTGCCGGGGAGAGCTCTCCCAGTGATGTCTCTCATTACATGAACTGACTGCCCCGCTAGGAGGAAAGTTCATTCCTGTCTACCCTGCTGACTCATCTTCCCTTTCATCTCCTCTCTCAGATGCAGCTTATTATATGGTGCTATAAATAGGGTTTGCTCCTGATTACTTGTGCCCAGCTCTTACGGTTTCTTGCCCAGGTGTGACGTCAGCAGAGAGCCTCCCGGCATGGTTGTGTAACATTTCGTTATGGTTCTGGGAATGGGAGTGGGTGGGTGAGCTTGTCTGGGGCTGTCTCCTCCTTTTATTTTTGATGGCAATAGCTCTGAGGGTGCCTCTGACCAAATCTCATCACAGCATCCCTTTCTGCTGCTCACTCACATCTCTTCTGTCCTCCAAGTGCTGATCCCAAAATCCTGCTGCTGTGTGCCTGGCTCCCACTGTCCTGGAGCTGCAGAGCAGAACCTTTCAGGCTGTGGCCTTGCTCCACAGTAGCTGAGAGCAGCTGGGCAGCATGGCAGATCCCTGTCCTGATGGACAGAGACAATGCAGTCACTTGGTGTCCCATGCTTCAGGTGTGTATTAGCAGAACCCAGCACATTTCCCGAGCGTGGCTTCAGAGCCTTGGAAGTGTGTCATGGATGGCAGGAAGACCATCACAGGAGTTTTTTTGGCTGTGTAGGTGCACCGAGTCACCCTGCAGCCATCTCTGACGAGGAGGTGCCAGGCTGGCTGGCCTGGCACAGCAGCACTCCCAGGAAGCGTCAGCACATTGCTCAAAGGCGTTTGATATAAATAGACGGGCGGCTCAAACCGAAAGCTGTAATCATGTTTGTGCCAGCACGAGACAGGAATGGGTAAACACAGGTGCCTGCTGTGCCCGCCAAGCGCAGCTCAATGACACCACCAGCATCTCATAAGTGTGGCCCAGTGACATAAATATCCTCAGCACGGCTGCGAGGTGGGGAGCAGGATGAGCAAAGCCCACAGCTCTGATAGCATGGCACAGTCAGCAGAGATTATGGGGCCTCCTTGTCCTCCATACAAATCCACAGCTGGGAAGTTGAGGATGTTGAAAATGATGGCAGGGATTGAGCTGACCTTGAGATGAGCACTGTGGTGCCAGGGATATCTGCTTGGTTGCAGTCTCTGCAGAGTTTGGGGACTGGTGGTGCAGCTCCCAGCCTGAGGCACAGTGAAGTCAGCTTTTTACTGAGAAATTACCTTCAGCTGCATGCAGGCAGGGTTAAACTGCAGATGAAAGTCAAATATTTACAGTATTCAAATTAGCACAGTGATCTTCCGGGTTGGGAACCTTGAGCAACGATTCTTATGTTGAACAGAAATGTTGGCAACCTGGTGGCTTTGCCTTGCCCTGGTGTTGCCACAGAGAGCGTGCACCAGCTAGCCTCGTTTCCCTGTGCTGTCTTTGAGGGATACCAGTTCCCTGGGGGTTTTTGATGCCAGTCACAGTGGGTGAAAGTGCTGGGGTGTGCTGCCAGGTTTTTAAGGCCAGGAAGAACAATGATCTCCATTAAGTGGATGTGTTCCATAATGGGGACTATTGTGACTTGAATTCCTTGGTCACCCTTTGAGTGGTTAATTACCCTTGCTCTTAAGTAAACAGATAATTGTGCCTTGTTGAAGAGACAAAAGATGGGGTATGGGCTCTGCTTATCTCAGCTGCAGTAGCTCCTCATGGACCTGCCATGCAGGATGAGGGCAGATGGCTGAGATACCAAGAATGGTGCTGCATCTCCAGGCCATGGGCCACCACTGAAGCTCTGCCTTGAACCTCCTATGACACTTTGAGGAACCTGTCTCTATGGATCTGGGGTGATTTTCGATGAATTTGCATGACTCAGTGAATAGGGAATTCATCACTTGCCAGCAGGGCTGGCGTCACCAGCCAGTGTGAGAGAAATTTGATGGGAACAACCAGTATTTATTGAGGTGCTGGCAGGAAGGGAAGCGCTCTGGTGAGAGCCCTGGGGAAGAGGCTGGGACTGGAGAGCCTGGGTTTCCCAGCAGGTTTAGGCAGCAGGATCTGGGCAGCTCAAGCTGGTAGAAGCAGAAAACCTTATTGCCCTTATGACTGCTGTGCCATTGTTCCTTGTTTTGCTTTGCATTGACCAGACTCACTGGTTTTAGCTGAGATGCTGGAAACAGCTCCGGTGATAAGGAGTCTGTCAGGGCAGGGATGTGTAAGCTCATGCTGTGATGTCCCCACTTGACCCTTTCCAAAGCCCTCAGTGATAAGAAAGGCAGGAAAATGAAGAACCCCAAATTCACACTTTGAAGAACTTCTCTCTTCACCTAAAACAAGGGGCAAAAAGAGCCTGAGTGTGTTTTCCCATCCTCCCCAGGGCAGCCCACAAGACTGAGGCTGTCTTGAAGCTGCCCCAGTAGAGATGCAGGATTTGGGAGTCTGCAGGGGGTTAAGGAAAACTCTCCTGGATGGGTACCTGCACGTGACACAGTGCTCTGTCATTGATATTGATTGGCTGTGGATTGCTTCAGTGGCACCAGCCGTGGCAGGGTGACCGTGGCAGGGTGGCAAAAGCCTGGGGATTGGGCAAATAGGACTGGAGCTGCTCCGACAGGAATGCAGCCCTGGCTGAGCCCCACCAACCGTGTCCCTGTGGGGTGACAGTGGTAACAGGTGACAACAATCCCCACCAGTTGTCAGCAGAGCTGTGCCACAGGCTTCACAAGCAAGCATGAAGTGAGCCTCTTGTCAGCTTCCCAAGGATGGGACAGCCAGGGTCGGCCCCTTGGGCTCCCCGTGGCTCCGGCACGTGTGCGCACCACCGGCCTTGTGCTGGCACAGAGCCAAGCTGCTTGCAGTGAGGGAACCAAAACACAGCAGCCAGGAGGATTTTGCAGGCTCTTTCATTAACCTTGGCCCAGATAGAGTTTGGTTTAATAATCCCAGCACAGATTGCCCAGATCAGGGCAGCATTTGCCTCATCTCTGAGATGAGAGACAGAGAAAATCATCAGGAATATTTTTTTTCAGAAAACTTCATTATCTCCATGACCCATCTGACAGATTGGCCGAGGAAGGGGGGCAGCTGCCCTGCTCCATGCCAGACACAGCTCACATTGCTCCCATCTCCAGCACGGCTGCTGCGCTCACTCAGCCTATGCAGCCTGCCCTACTTTGGATCAGCCCACAGCATCTTTGATTTTGAGGTCAGTGACAGCTGCTGGCTTGCCTGCACGCCCTTACACCGTGTTTACTTTTTAAGCAGCTCAATGTAAATTCAGAACTAACAGCTTCCTTGGGCTGCTTTAACTGTTTCAGTATTCCTGCAGAGGAATTCCGTATGAATTGGGATGGGGCTCAAGCCTTCATATAGCTGTGGTTTTGCACTGAATGAGGCTTCAGTTCTTCTGCTTAATTCTGGGTTTGATTATTGATCCCTCTCTAATAACTGAAAAGGAGATTGGAGGGACTTCATCGTGATCTACAGCTTCCTCTAGAGGGGAAGCAGTGGGGCAGGCACTGATCTCTTCTCTATGATGACCAGTGACAGAACCCATGGAAATGGCATGGAACTGTGTCAGGTGAGGTTTAGGTTGAATATTAGGAAAAGGTTCTTCACCCAGAGGGTGGTTGGGCACTGGAACAGGCTCCCCAGGGGAGTGGTAATGGCACCAAAGCTGCCAGAGATCACAAAGTTCCCAGTGCTCTCAGGCACACGGTGTGACTTTCTGGAGTTGTCCTGTGTAGGATCAGGAGTTGGGCTCAATGGTCCTTGTGAGTCCCTTCCTCAGGGATATTCTATTATTCTGTGAGTTTGTGATAATTGCTTTATGTTGGGCTCACACATAATCTGTAATCTCCTGTTTCCTTTGGGAGATGGAGAGGATCTTTGCAATTCTCTAATGACCTTCTTTAGTCTCTCCCCTCTGGGGGATGCTGAGCTTTTCTGGTGAGGTGTTTGCCCCATGCTGCTGACAATGCACCCCCTGCCAGCCCTTCCCTGGGCAGAGGCACCATGATATAGCCTCCAGTCCTGCTCCATTGGCCAATCCTGCTGCCTCACTGGGAGAGCCTTAGCCCCGTGGTGACAGGCAGCTGGAGAGCAGCAGGAGGCCAGCAAGTTGTCATTCTCTGTTCTGGGAGAACAGGCTGTTCCCTTCTGCGAATGACTCGCGAGGAAGGAATTTAACTCAGAATTTCCTCCTTAAGAGCTCCAGCCCTTGTTCTGGCCAGATGCTTCTGAGAAAGGGATTTTGGCCAGCTGGGATGGAGGAGGAGGGCAGAGGGTGACTTTAGGGACGGGATGTCCCTGGGTAAGGGTGCTGAGAGCTTGGATCCCCTTATTTCCTAATTTCTGCTAATGGCTCTGGCACAAATTTCTGTAGCTGGCTACCAGTGAAGTTCTGAGATGGAGAGGTGGGGAGGAGGGAGGTTGAACCCCGTTGTGGCTCAGGCAGCCCCTGCAGGGCCCCAGAGGTGCTGGTACACACAGTGACAGCGTCAGCATGCCTGGGAAGGCACGCCAAGCATTTGCAGCCTCTCTGGCATGCCAGGGCTCATGGAGATCCCCTGCCCCTCCTTGCTGTCCCAGGCCTGTATCACTCACCCTGAGCAAGCTGCCCACAGCTGTCCACCCAGGGGCTGCAGGGACCCCCATGTCCTCTTTGCAAAGAGGTGCCAAGTGAAGCTTCCTCCTCTTTGCCACATGGCTGCTTGTGCCACCTTACGAGCTGAGCCACCCTTCCCCGTGGCCGGTCAGCACGTGAACTGCTTTTGCCCAAAAGCACAAGCCAGTTGCCAGGCTGGAAATCATGACGTCCCTGCCGTAGCAGCTCTCTCTTTTACTTGCTCCAGAGCCGCGATATTCTTGTTTTGGCTCGGCAGTGGTCTGGGTTCTGTGAACAGCTGGCATAATTAGCGCTTTTGGTGCCACTTGCTCATCATGGGCATTGAAACCCTTAACAAATTTCTCTATAAGAAATAGGTCAACATAAGCGCTCTCTTTGGAAAGAGGAGAAGCACAGAGGATTAATTAACTTGCTTGGTGTTGCACAGCTAGGCAATGGCAGTGCTGTCAGAAAGCATCCCCCGGTCTCGAGGGGAGCAGGGGCTCTTGGTGCTCCTCCTCTCTGCTGGACACGATTGAGAGCCTCCATCCAGCCGCTGGCTCGTGCAGCCTGGTTCTCTGCTGGCTGAGTGATAAAGCTCCCATCCTCACAACCTTACAGCTCACGGGTGCTGCTGCCTGGATGTTTGTAGCTGCTGCCTGGGTTTTTGTAGCTGCTGCCTGTTTCAAAGCAGCAGACACTGGCAGTGATGTAACCAGGTACTAAAAATAGCCTGAGGAAGGGCTCCTGAAGCAGCATGAGGAACTGCAGGGAAGGATAGATGGGAGAACTGAATTCACAAGAAATTACATTCCCAATCAGTGCTGATTCAGTCTGTCCACTTGGCATTGCCTGGAGTGCTGCTGCTGCAGGGGCGATGGGCCAGGAGCACTTGCTGCTGCCAGCTCCCTGGGTCCTGAAGACCTGATGGAGCATGTTCATCCCAGCTGGGAGACAGCTCTGCTCATCCCCATCTTCCCAACTCTCATGTGGGTCTTCTGGCTTCCATTCTTATCCACGGAGAGCTGGTGGGGAACGCTGGTGGAGAAAACCATAGCTGGGTGGGAGGGAAGGACTGAGAGTCTTCAGCAAGGGACGGGAAGGTGCAAGTCACAGCCACGGACACACACATTACAGCATTTTTGGGGACTGTTCTGCTAGTGAGTGAAGCAATCTGCTTGAGAAGCCCCCATGAACCCATGTGGAACCTGCAGCAGTCCAGCCCATTCTTCCATGGTGCCCGTCACATGAGGCTGAGCCTCCCTCCATGGCCATGGCCCCGAGGGCACTCGTGGTCCTGGAGCTCACAGCCCCTGCCAGCCTGCCCTGCAGTACTGTGGGCTCTGCCTTCAGCACCATCAGCTCTTCAGGGGGAACAAATCCTTTGAAGGGAAGGATTTTGCTCTTCCATGACTAAAGAGATTTAGGGTTTTTTTTTTTTTCATATGAGCTAGACCTCCTCATTTAGGACATCCTGGCAGATTTTCACCCTTCAAGGTGGAATGAAAATGCTTATCTGCAAAGCTAAAAGGCACATGGGGTTATGTTCCGACTTCAACAGCATCATCTCCTCCTTGATGGCTGCAGTAACGTGCATGACTGCTCAGGGGGAAAACAACAGGAGGAGCAGGCAAGGGGAAGGAACAGGAGGAAACCCACATCCAAGCTCCTCCACAGGAGATAAAATGCAAGAGCAATGGGGGGAGTGCCTCTGGGGGCACACTGAAGGGTGGAAGGGAAAAGGAGGGAGGCTTTGGTTCCTGCAGTGGGGCATTAGTGCTGGAGCATCTGCAGCCTGGGCCTGCGGTTATTTGGTTCCTGCAGGCTTGGTGGGCAGGGGACAGAGCTGCTGGTGAGTCTGTGCTGTCACAGGCTGGAGCCACACTTGATTTCTGTGAGGAAGGAGGTATTGCAGACAACACCTGGCCCATCTGCAGCAAGATGGATTGTGGTGAGTGAGGTGTCAGAAGCCCTTTCCTTCCTGCACAAAAGGTGCCCTGTGATGTGTGAAATGCAGACAGTCCCCTCTCAATTGCTATTTCTGCCAGCTTTTATTTCTCTCATTTGACTTACTGGTGTAAAATCTTGCAAGCATGAAGTCTGTTGAATGGGGATGAGAAAATTTAACCAAGGGACTCAATGAGGGATGTCTGCAGCTGCTGAGACAAAGCTTTTGGCCTTCTCTTGCCTGCAGACACCTCCCAAAAGGTCTGCTGAGACCCACAAAAGTGGGAGCAGGATTTGTGGGTATCTCTGGGCAAAACCAGGCTGTGCGAAGAGGCTGCAGAAGTGAAAATGACATTTAAAGGCCAGGGGTGGCAGGTTTAAAGCAGCGGAAGGACAAGCTTATCTAGATTGATGTTTATATCTGAAGTAACTTACCCCTGCCATAAATAGTCTGCAGTGCTGTGCTGCACCAGGCAGTGCTGGTGACATTTTGGCAGTACCAGGTGGGTAGGTGTGGTGGGGCGTGTGTCTATGGGACACCAGCCGAAGCCCAGTATCACCCAGCTTGGGAAATTCCCAAAATGTTCACTGGAGGAGTTTCAGCTCTTAGTCATGCTACTGTGCATGCTGGGGAGGTGGGCCTGTTTTGCTGAAGGCAAAATCATGACATTGTGACCATACAGAGGGCAGGGAGCAGTGCTCTGGGGCGAGGTCTGGGTGCCCCAACCAAGACTGAGCTCTCTGGCCAAAGCCTGGAGCAGAAAGCACAATCCCAGACACAGGGATCTGGCCTTAAGCACCAGGATAAACGTAAGGATTCCACAAATAATAATACAAATAGAGATAATTATTCCAGCCTGCTGGAACGGCCCTTGTACCACTGCCTGTCCCTGTGGGAAGGAGAAAGGAGCAGAGGGATTATTTATTCACCAAGGAGTGCCTAAGGGAGGCTCAGAAGAAGGAGAATCAGCCAGTGGAGCTGCAGGAGATCAGGCACTGAGGGACGGGGCTGCTGCAGCCTGCGAGCACAAGAGGAAACCGAAACTGCTGGCTCCTCCTGGCTTCAGCTGCAGCCCACAGAGCACCACAGCACTGGCACGGGAGACAGGAGTAAGGAGCTGACCCAAACCTTTGTGTATTTGGGTTTTCACTCTGGCTGCAGTCTGCTGCCCCAAACACAGCCCACCAGCCTGACAGATTCCCAGTACAGCCTCCCAACAGTGCTGGAAGACCCTGTGTGGGTGATGCAACTGTGCCAGGGTGGCCATGACTGTGTACCTCCAGTGTTACCAGTGCCCACCAGGAGCTGGGGTCCTGGTGGATTTAAAGCATTTAAAAAGACTTTGCCTTGCCCAGCAGGAAAACTTAGAAAAGATTGTATGGAAAAAACCCTCTGCCCTCTCCTAACCTTTGGGAACTTGCTATCTCTGTATTGTTCTTTTTGTGTGTATTTTGGCAAGTTGTTTCATCCTACAATAGCACATGAATTCTGCCGTGACAGCAGATCACTAGGTAGGAGTCCCACTGGAGAGTAACAGCCTGGGCAGACAGGACTGGTGAAGGGAGGGCAGTGAGGGGACACAGCTGTAACTGGCATTTTGTTGTCAGGAGACCAAGACAGATCTCTGTTAGCAGCCCATGGACAGTGTTTCCAGAGTGCTGAATGGCAGATGGGCAAGACAAGCTTTCCGAGGCAGGGGATCTCATCTGAAACCCACAGGAGTGGATTTGGGAGTGGGTCTGTCAGGGGTCCTGTTCTCTGAAAAGGCTGAAGATCTCCTGTGCCGGGCCAGGTGGTGGTTTGCATGTGTTGCTGGTTCACAGGCAGCTCTTTGTTGCTGCCCTCTTTCCTGATTGCATTCCTTCCTCTTCCCCAGGCAGCAGAGCAGGCTGCAGCAGGACGTGGGCACAGGCAGCCAGTTCAGACTCCTGCAGAAACCCAACAAGCACAGGCAGCGGGGCTGTGACACTCAGTCCCTTCCCAGCAGTGCACTGCTGCTGGCCCCATTACCAACACAGGCAGCCACAGGTGCTCCCTGCTTGCCTGAGGCACAGTCAACAAATTAAACCTTAAACCATAAATTACAGGTGGTTTTTGCCTGTGGTTCCTGGGTTTGGTCAGATCAACTGAAAGGAACTTGGGGTGGAGAAAACCCTTTCCATTAATCACAGCCTTTTTCAGGAAAGCACTGATCCTTCACCCGCAATCCCTCACACCTTGCCTGGTGGAGCAGCTGCTGTCAGCTCTCTGTCCCTGTAGCTCTTGAGAAATTGCAGAGCTGTGCTTCTGTCCAGTAAACAAAGTCCAGTTGTGTTTTTCTTATGTGACCCATCCATCAATATGCAACTGCTCAGGAGTAACAGAAAGTGCCTGGCAAGGGACAGGGTTGCCCAGAGGATGACTGAACTGCTGGGGCTTTGCTGGCTTTGCTGCTGCCCCATGCCAAAAAACCCAACCCATTGCTATCCCTCTTCTCCTGGCTCCAGTCTCATAATTACTATTTTTGACCTTGGGAGGACTGAGGGTAGAGCATGGAATCTATTTCCGTGCAAAACACCTTTAAAGCATGACGTTTCCCTGCTACTTCATTAAGCACTGGCCTCCTTTAGTGGCCTGGCTTTTTCAGTCCTGAATCAGACACATCCTCTGATGAAATGTTTTGCAAGTAAATAATAACTAGAACCATGTGCTTTAATTTGAGCCACCACAGGCACGTAAAAATGGCACAGAGCACACCATGCAGACAAAGCATGGGATTAAGAGTGTTGGTGAGGAATATGCAGTTAGAACATTGTACTGGGTTGAAATGGGATTGGTGAGAAGTGGTTGAATTTTGGGAAATTTATAATTGTTTGATTCAGGGTCTCAGTTTTCATATAAATGAAATTTTGCAACCCTCACATGGTAAGAATAATACTGAATTAGGGAACTTTACAAGAGTCCACTGCTCCGTGTAAAAGGTTCAATTCTTAGATCCTTAGCAAGGGAGATGAAAAAATAAAAATGCATTAACTTTACGTTTGAAGGTGTGTCCTCTGGACTGTGAATTTGACAGGCCAAGCGGGAGAAGTTTACTCTGCTGCTTCCTGTATTGTACCAGTTTGGTAAATAACAGGAAGTGCTTGTTCTTTTAAACTGTCTGTCTGGCACTTAAATGTACATATGTGTATATAGACACAGTGTACTCAAGGGAGAGGAAGGTGTTTGTGGAATCCAAATGTTTGTTCCTGTTTGTTTTGTGAATGCTTTAGGCAGCGGGAGAAACTGCCTGCATGAGCAGATCCTCACAGGCTTAAATGCACCTCCTTTGTCTTGGCCATGAGGAGGAGGGTTGAGTTGCACTGCTATTGCAGTGACTCCTGCAGCTCAAGCTCCTCAGGCTGGCCTCACGCCACTGCTCAGGGGAAAATGCTTCACGAAGTGCTGTGGGTCACCTGGACTGCCATGCAGCCAGAGGATCAGCCTTCCTTGGGTGTCTAGGAGCACAGCTAGCTGGAGGCTCATCCTGGACCTGATGGCACGGGGAGCTGGAAGTTTAGGAAGTGACTCTAGGATGTGCACAGGCACGGGCAGTGTGGGAATGAAAGGCTTGCCAAGCTAAACTCAATGCTGACATCTTATTACAGGCATGAACTGTATCAGGGAAGCTGATCGTGGAGGAGGTAGGAGATGCCAAGTAACTCGAATAGCCTGGAATTACTCCCCCGCTAATTAAGAGGAACGCACAGAAGTGCAGCGAGGAGTGAGGCTTGAGGAAAGCTATTGCTGCTGTGAGCATGTGGGAGTATTCCAGCCTCGGGAGGGCTCATGCAGCCACCCAGCCACTGGGGAAGGGTCCCAGGGTCACTTCAGATCCCCTCTCCCTGTGGCAAGGGAACATAAATCAGATATGAGCCCTGCGCTAGCTCTGGACTTGCAAACACAGATTCAAACTAGTAGCATGTGTCAATAACCTCCAGTCATAACTGCCAGTCAGATTTCTTCAGTAAATTCCAGACCTGCCTTCTCAAGACCAGCTTCAGCCCAAAGAGGCATGGATTTGAAACAAAATTTTTAAATATCCTAGGGAAGTCATCAGGTTTAAATGGTGAGAGACACACACAAAATCAGATTTTTGTATTAAGGTAATCATGATGGCACCAGCCAGATAAATGAGAACACTCTCACCAAGCAGGCCTGGTTGGCTTTGACTGTCAGCCTGATGAACAAGAGGCATATTTTATGCAGTGAGAACCAAGGGGTATAATTGTCTCTTACACAAGACTATAGTCATGCTTTTACTTTAGAACAATTAGAAACCGGAGATCTCTTGCCCTCTAAACCTCTTTGGTGAACCAATGCTCACCTCTCCAAACCAAGGAGCTGTTCCTGAGCCAGAGAAGCCCGAGGCCCACACACAGGCAGGCAGTTGGGAGCAGAAGTGGGAGGTTTGAGCAAGATGCCCTATGCAGCCCTGCTTTGGCAGCTCAGAGCCAGAAAGGCTGGGCCCCTTCTGGAAAAAAAGGATGCCTGTTGCTGGGTGTGTTGTGCAGCAGAAGCGTGGTGGCTTGTGTGGCTTTTAGCTCTCTGACCTTTATTTAAATGAAATGCAGAGTAATTTGTATCTAAGTGGAGTTGTTCTGTCTCATTAGTGTGATTAAATTGATGGCAGAGCGTTACTAAGTTCATTGTCAGAGAGACTGTTGCTTAGTAATTTAAACTGCAATTATCTCGTCATTCTTCTTTCCTTACAATGATGGTGGCTGTTGTTACCCGCAGTTTCACGGCTTTGCATTCAAAGCTCCACGACTGCGATTGCATTTTGAACGTCAGCCACTGGCCCGAAAAAGTCATCCAGGGTAAAGCTGAGTGGGGAGAGCCTCCAGGACCTTCAGCTGCGTTTGCCTGAGATTTTTGGTGTATAGAAATAGAAGCACAGAATGTGCAGTGTGCTCAAGCACACAACCCTACGAGCCTCCTCTGCCTCAAGGGCTCTGCAGATGTTCTGCCTGTGAGGGAGCCCCGCAGCCGTGCCCTGGGCCCGGAGCCCCGCAGCCGTGCCCTGTGAGGGAGCCCCGCAGCCATTCCCTGTGACGGAGCCCCGCAGCCGTGCCCTGTGTGGGAGCCCCGCAGCCGTGCCCTGGGCCCGTCCGGACTGACGGCAGCTGTCGCACACCAGGCTTTCAAGCAGGCACTGAGGGGATGTTATGGAGAGCCCTGTCCACGGCTGCTGCTGCCTGCGGAGGTGGCATCCACAGGTCAGGGAGGCGAACGGGACAGGCCCCGGCCTGTGCGTGCCTGGGTGCTGTCTCCATGCTCGGGGCCACGGCTGGCTGCCCAGCGCTGCCCGCTCGGGCGGAGACTGTGCCCTGCGTTTGCCTGGCGGAGCGTTGGCATGGCCCGCTGGCAGACCCGGAGGGGTGGCTGGTCCCCGCGGCCCTGCTCCCCGCGTTCCCGTGGA
>WEZZ01030788.1:42382-57994 GCA_013400585.1 Chloropsis cyanopogon
CCCGTCCGCTCGGCGCTTGCTGCGCTCCCGCGGGGCTGGCGGTGCGGGGGCCGCGGCTGTGTGTTCCGTGGCTGCCGAGCCCGGGGCCGGCTCACGCTGTTACTCAGCAGTTCTGTGAATCGGCAGGCGTTGTCTGTCCGTTTTGCCCCGGTGGTGGGTGTGCTGCTGCTGCTCTGACGGCTGCTTGGTACGCTCGGTGATAGTTCTAAATGAAAAACGGGTGCTGCGGGATGTGTTGCATAAGTGGATGTGATGCTCAAGAATACTCTTTTTCTCTGTAAAGTGGAAGTTCCGGGTGATGCCTTGTTAAGAACTGTTTTGAGGATCACGATTTTGTTAATGTGGTTTGGTAGCTGCAGACGGTTTAAATAAAAACACTTACGGTTGACGCTTTGGAAACAGGCATCCAGCTTAAAAAAAATAAACGTTATCGTTGTTGATAGAACAACAACTTCTTGGTGGTTACACCCTGGCATGCCCTTGGCCTCAACTCCCCTGTGAAAGTACGCATGTTTAACACTGATATCTTTCCTGATATGTGCTGGCATTTAATTGCCCTCTACTTCTAGGCTGTCTTTTTTTTTTCCTTTTTTTGACACAGCGCCTTATGTGTCCCATATACTCAGGTGTTTCAGAAACGCATCCAGTGCCCCTGTGCTTCTCGTGAACATCGAAGGGGACAGTTTTGTTTGAAATACTGTAGTTAGAATTTTGCTTTCATGTTTGGTTCTGGGATATTGATGTCTGGTTTAACTTTTTAGTCAGGTGATGCATTATTGGTCATTACTCAACATGCAGCCCTGAAATGGTAGTAGAGCAGCTCAGACCTGACAATGGGGGATAACAAGGTCAGGGTTGTTTTGGCCAAGAATTGGCCTCTTTGCTCATAATTTTTTTCATATATAAGATAAAACTAACTTGTTGAATTAATTTATGTGTTTTCAGGACTTATTGGTAACATTAAGGAATTGAAACTGGGTTTATGTACACCTGCATCCACGCATAAACATGTGTGTTTAAAAAATTAACTGATTAATTTGTTTGCTATTGCTGATTTAGCATCTTGCAGATTGCTGTTACATTTTTTTCTTCAGTAAATAGGGAAGAACCCAGTGATTCAACTGCCAGAATTCAGGAAAATTTCTTTTTTAACAATAATCTGAAGTGTTCAGAAGTGTCTCCTGGTTAAGGATCGTGGGAAGGATTGCAGCCATTCACATGTACTTGTTTGTAAGAAATTCCAGACATCAAACTTGGCTGGGTAGCTGTACATAAATTTACATTCATTTCATTGAAAAACTGTTTTTCTGCCTTTGATGTTTATACCTTTTTGAAGTAACAGTCTGTTATTTTGTCTATGGTACTTCTGCTATAGAAGCAACACAAGCTTTATGTTGCTGTTTCTTTGGAGGAAAGGTAGATCAGAGCTGTCATAACCGTGTGCTGGTGGTTTGGAAGCAGCTGGAAAACTGGACAGTGGTCAGTCATATAAATCCTGGGCTTTGTGCTCCCAACAATTCTTTCCCTACCAGTCGCTTTGAAGTCATGAAGTTTTGAAAAGCCAGGATGAGCAAAGGTGTTCAGGAACCTTTTTGCTGCCTGTCAGTGCTTGGGCTTCCATCCAGGTCAGTTGGTGTTGCTGTAGTTGTTCTCCACTCAGCCGGGGGTGTGAGGCTGTTTTGGGGATGTTTTTTCTCTTGAAGGGTGGGGAAGGATGCAAACCCTGAGGCACAGGGGGTGTCTCAGTCTGTCACAGTGGTGCCACACAAATGTCTCTGCCCTTCTGGGTTAGGGCAGGGAAATGTGCCCTGTCGGGCTGGGGTGACAGATCTGCTTCACTGGTGACGTGGGATATCTTTGGGGAATTTACCTACAGGGACAAATGAAATAGAAACCATTCTTTGGAAGTCTCTGGTTCTTCTGAGTATTTTGAGGGAATTGAATTAGATAAGATCTAGGGAAGTTCTGGAGTAACTGGTGTTAAATGTCGATTCTTAATTGGATGGTCTTTAGGAACTGGGAGATAGCTGAGGTGTTTCTCTGGGAGGTCAGGAGTGCTGGCCCTGCCTGCCTGAGCTTTAGAGCAGGTCCGGGACCAGAATAGGCAGAACAAGTGTCTCCTCTCTACCATCCACAGTGCTGGCCTTCTGGGGAGCTGTGGCAAAGTTCAGGTGGCACGGGCTGCTCTTGAAGTGAACCAAGACTTGATGTGGTTTTTGGTGCTAAGCCAGGGTACAGGTTGTTCCTTTTTGATGTAATTCACTGGTTTCCTTCGTGTTTCTGCACCCTTCCTTAAACACAGGACTTGTTTAATGGGTAGGAACATATTCTGAAAGTTCACATACCGCATCCAAAGATTGAAAAGGGCAGAAACTGAGGTGCAGCTGAAATTTTTATCATGTGTGGTATTTACCACTCTAGCTGTACCCAGAGTGTGGGGGTAAGAGCCAAATATAGAGCAGTTTGAAATTTTCATAAGCTGACATTTTACATTCATAATAATTCTTGTTTATCTAGTGAGCATGAGCTAGAACCATTATCTGAGAGCTGTCAGGGTTTTACACTGACGTGTGGAAAAACCTTGCTGCCTCTCATTCAGCTCATCCCCTTCTCAGCTGTTGAATTTGCCGATGCTCAGCTCCTCCCTGTTGGCAAGAAGCTGCCGCTGGTCTCCAGGCAACGCAGGTCCGGCTGAGCATCTCTGCCTTGCTTCAAGAGATGAAAATTTTCCATTGCAGCCAGAGGATTTTTCCTCTTGCTAATTCTTTTATCTGCCTTCTTGTCTTGCCCAAGGTCGTTGCATCTTTGAAACAATACAGGGATAGTTCACAAATATCAAAAGGTTATATTGTAAGAGTTTTAAGGTACAGCTGCAGATCTGTGTTTCTGTAGTTTTGTTAGAAATATCTCATTAGAATGTTAATTTTGGGCCTTTTATAGTAACTTATTTTATTGCAAAATAGTTCTTTCTTACCCACTTCTGTAAAAAGCTGTATGACATTGTATTATTTGCTGCAAGCAGCTAGAAATTTCTCCTGCAAAATCTGAAATACTGCAAGGCATAATAGAAATGAAATTGTTTATTCAAATGAAGGTCTGGCATTGGTTGTGTTAATCAGGTGTTCAGAGCTTGAAATCTGAAATCTTCTGCAAATTCTTGGCTTGTGTGGCACTAAGCCATGGCAGCCCTGACTGTGTCTGAAAGACAGGCTGTGTTAGAATAAGGGAATGATAATCTTCATAATAGGTACAGAATGTACCACTCTGCTGCTATCAGCTTTGACCTCTGTCTGCAGTGCTTGTGGAGGATTCTGTACTGGAGGCAGCTGGAACCAGTGGCTGCCCAGTTGTGCATTTTCACTGGAACAAGAAAAGCTTGCTCATGAAATGGTTTTGAGCACTGAGAGTCTCGTTCTGTGTGTGCCATGAGGGGGGGTAGAGCCAGAGGTGGCACAGGCAGTGCCTGGTTCGGAGCTCAGCAGGTGCTCCTCAGCCAGTTCAGAGCCCAAACAGACCAGGGAACAACTGAATTCACACATTCCGCTGTTCTGCCTCTCTTGGTCCCTGTCTTCTGCCCTGCTGTGCTGGCAGCCAGGAGGTTGGAAGGAAGTGGAAGAAGAAAATTCATTTGGATGACTTGCTGAAGCTGGTTAGTAGTGCCCAAGGTTGTTGAGACCTAAAACGAACAGACTCAAGGACAGAAGATACAATTATTGAGGTTATTTTGCATTAGAAAAAGGAAGGGTTTGGGGGAGTTTATGCCAAAGTCTGTATTGGAATGAGCACAGCAAAAATGGTTTTATGTTCTCGAAGCACGGGGGGCTTTAAGCATACCCAAATAGCTCTGCAGTGCTGTGATGCAGAAATTTTCTACACTGCCTGAAACCTTAACTGGAATTTTGGGTGCTTTTTAATTTCATGCTTATTGAAGATGACCTCTTTTCTTTTGACATTTGCTCTTTTCCTTTTTCATCTCTTTTTCCAGAAAAATGGCAATTTATTTGCCTTGTGCTTTGGATATATGGAGACCGTGTGATGGAAATTGATTTTTTTTTTTCTGACATAATTTAATTTAATGAGATTACAGAAATGAGAAATGAAACTGTCTGACATGATAGGCATCATCTTGATCTTTCTAAGGTGTTATCACTTTCAGAGGGTTGATTCAATTTAACAGAAGAGACAAGGTTAAATTGATGGGTAGGTGTGTTCATACTAATATAACTGTCATTGCAACTGGGAATCTGTTCGAGATACCTTAGGAAAATTGGTTCTGCCTTAATAGAACCGGTCAGTTTTCTGAAGTATTTGAATATGAAGAATAATCTGTGAGTATGAAAGTTGAGGGTATAGTTCTAGATAACCCTGACCAAAGTTACATAAGAAAAATGTAAAAGTTGTGTCATTTCCAACAGGGAGGGAACAGAAAGGTTGGGGATGTCATTTGGAATTTGAAGGTAGATGAAGTACCTGGTGGTGGAGCTGTAGTGAATTGCCTGGTGAGAGGGTGACTGACTTCACGTTGTTGCATTTAAACAAAGCCTTTGACATATTTAAACCTAAGTGCTGAATCGTGATTATGTTCTAAAGTGCAAATAATGTTTTAACACCGCTATGTACAACGTTTGCTTTCCAAAAATAAAGTGCTTTTTCCATAGCTTGACTTCTTGAAATATTTTTTCCCCCTCATAGTGTGCTGTTTTTTTGGAAATGCAGAACTGGAACATCAGCACACTGTGGAGGGTGGTGCTGTGTTGTGGAATTTTGAAGAGAAAATAGGTTTTTGGCAACCATCCTGTCTGATTCTTCCCTTTTTGGTGAGTGAGGGTTTCTCTTTGAAGACAGTTGTGCAGTGCTCACTTGGTGGCTGCAATGAAAGTTGCCTCTAAAGCAATAAATATTTTTAAGGGAATAAGACAGTGCAGCTGTGTCCCAATAGCTACCTAGCTCTTGTGTATCAATAAATGTATTTCAGCCTGCTGCAAGGGTAAGAGCAATACAGCCAAGCTCCTGATAAAGCTTCCTTTTCTAGATTACTGAAATTGATAAGATTCTTTTCAAGTGGTTTTGTATTGCTGTTTGAATATGTAAAGTGTATGAGATTAAAATGTATTAATTCTTTGGCAGTGGTTATTATGCTAAGCCTGTAATTGGCCTCAGATGGTGTAAGAGGAGATCACTGAACAATGAAACATGAAATGCATAAATAATTTTTAAAGCATTTCTGAAGTACCGTGCAGGTGTACTTGTAGCAAAGGTCCTTTTCGTGGGAAGAAACTCTCCTTGAAGTGAGTTGCATTTACCAGGGGAAACAGTCTGGATTTTTTCCCCTTGGTTTTGTTGTGCCACAGGAGAGTCTGTCTTGTAAGACTTTGTCCCTACTTGTTCTCGTCCAATCTGCTGCAGTTAAACAAGCAGCACATGGAAATTGTTCTGCTGTATCTTTTGCATTTGAATTTCTATAATTGCACTGGCAGCCCTGCAGGGAGCTGGTCAAGGGCTTAAGTCCCTGTTACTTTCAGCTCTTTAGGGGAAGAGCCTGTAGAGGTCACTGAATCATACCAGCTCTTCCTTTTAAGATGCAAATCTGTGTTGTGTTATCTGAATTGAGATGCGTTGGCAGTAGTTTGAGATGTTTTGAAACGTAAGTACAGTTCTAAAATAGATATTAAATGCATCTCATTAAGGTAAGCTGTTCTGGAGCAAAAACTCCATTTATCTTAGTCCTCAGAAGTATTCTTGGAACCTACATTTGTAGAAGTACAGTTCCAAGTGGGGATGGGCATTCCAAAACATGGTGCCTGTCTCCTTCTGGGCTGCTTTTCAATCGTTTTTTCACATAAAGGGACTAAACTCCTTTTGAGGGGTATTGATGGTATTAGGTGAACGTACACATCAGCGAGCAGCATGAAGTAGGTAACTCATCTAGGGTACTGCTGTTCCATGCTAATGTAATTGTTAATGATCTTTGCTATGCATTCCTTTGGAAGTTTTTGCTCAAGGAGTTAGCTTGGATTGTGGGATTTAGGCATCAAAGCTTTAATTTAATAGTCTTGTCCTTTGGGCCCCCAGTGCTTATGGTATAAAAAGCATTAGAGGTTGGGATTTCTAAAGGAATTACACGGAGAGAAAATCTTTGTGTAGTTAAATGAGGGTGGACTTTGAAAGGGACTGGACACTTGTCCTGTATGAACATAATTTTTTTATCATATTTGGCAAATGGGTCACAACTGAAGGGCTGGTTGCAAAGATTCCACATTCTGTCATCCAGTGACTCGAAATGCAGTTCCCAGCCTGCTAAATTCATGGTAATGAGAAATGCATAGCCTTGGATTTATTTTAATCTTAATGCTGGAATTTCTTGAGGGTGTTGGTGTCTTGAATAATACTTTCATGTGTGTAATCCACACAATTTAGCTCTTGCTGTCATATTTTCAGAAGATTAAAGGCTGGGTGCTATTTTGGTTTCTCCACGACAAAGGGCGGTGCTGTCTTTTTGTACCAACTGGTGATTTTGGCCGCTGATGCCAGGATACCATTTTAAGATGGATCAGTTTCTAAATAGGAAGTTTAAGTAGCTTAGATTTGGTGGTTCAGGTTTCTTAGTTTCCATGGCATTTTTACTTGGAAAAGAGACTGGTTCTTAAATTACACAATCCCTGGAAAAACTACATGGGTCAGAATTGCATGCTCTTTTCTGTCTGAATATGCTTAGTAACTTGGCTTTATTTTAGTTCCAGGGAGATAAAATTGCTTTACTTGAGAGGTAAAACTGGCATTTTTCCAGAACTTTGTGTATGTAGGAGTTAAGATTACAGATTACAAATGCTGTAGGGAAAGCTGAAAGCTGCTGCTTTTTTTAGATGTTGAAATATCAATTACACAGGGCACAGAACCTCCTTGCTGAATTTTAAGAAATTGCAGCTGAGGGGCTGCTGTGAAAAAGGTAGAAGTTCTTGGAGATGGCCTTGGTGACTTGTCTTGCTTTCCTAGACAAAAGGATTGGGGAAGTGAGTTTCTCCTAATAATGTAGACCTGGTTTAAGGAAGATGGGAATAATTGTGTGCGAGGAATAATAGTCATAGACCATTATGCAGCTTCAGATTGGTTTGTGTGTAGTTTGCTCCCTCAATGTGTTATGCCTAATGTTTCATAATTTGTAAGTTTTTATCTGTTAAAGCTGTGTTCAAAAGTCTTTTTGGTATAGGAGGTGGCTCTGCAGCTATGGTGTTAAATATACAGGTATAAATACACGTCTTAACCTCTGTGAGGTGTTTATGTCTGTGTTTGGGTTATATTTAAAGGAAGACAAAACTAGAACTCCATGTTTAGGGACTAAAAGGAGATAGGATAAACATGTTGTACTTAAAAAATGTTTTGCATTGAAAGAGTGCATCTTTATACATTTTTCAACATCTCAGTGCGTGGTCTTTCCTTTCTGTATTACAGACAAAATTCTTAGTGACTAGAAAAGGCTTGATGGATGCTGGGGTACAAGAAAGGATATCTCAGGGTGCTGTTTTACGCTCCTGAGAAACAACAGAACAGGACTTTAATGTAGCCCTGTGAGTCCTTTGCCATTGCAGCTGCTGTTGGATTGTCCCTCTCCTTTCAGAATGGAAGAAATACTTAGGAGTAGTACCTGTAGATGTGAGATCCTTAGAAGAAGCGGGGGCATTTCAAGGTATTTTCAGCAGTTTGAAAGCAGAAGAATGTGTTCTTCCTTGGTGGGAATCTTTTGTTTGCTAATATTCAGTGTTTCCTAATGTTTTGAAAGCTAATGTTAAAAACAGGATTAGCTTTCTACCTTGATGGGCCAAGACTGCTGTGGAGTTGTCATGTTCCCAAAGGGTTTTGCAAACATGTTTTGTAGGAATTTTGTGCATGAGTTCAAGTATAATTCTGGCTTTCTAGATTCCATCTCTTATGCATGATTAAGTAAATCATGATCCTTGTCGGTCCCTCCTCACTCAAAATTTTCTGTGGACAGCCAGTACATAGCCCTTAATTTGTGAAATTAATCCAAGGCATTTGTTTCCTTATTTTTCTGGAGACATTACTTAATTTTTCTGAACTGCAGCAATGTAGTGCTGCAATTACCAGCCATGTAGTAAAGATAAGTTAAAAAAAAAAAGACATTATATCAATATTTTATTGGTCTAGCCCAAGCGCACGGCTTGCAACAAGAAAAATTGGCTCTTTCTTGCCTTTTTGTGACTGTAGGTGGTGATGATAGATGTGCCACTACAGTGTCTGACTCCCAGCACCCTCATGATTTACCACTAGGAGCTGTAGTAAGTGTTTGTGCTTCCAGAGGGAATGCACACAGAGAATATGTAGTTCTGAAGGAGTTGGTTACTCCTGAGTTTGCAAGTGTTCTGCTGAGTCTCTTTACAAAACGTCATGCTTACTCATCCCTGAGTACAAGTGGTGTGACTTGATCATTCCATTGATTGATTTGCTGCAAAGGAGCTTAAATAACCTTGGCTTGCATAGAAAGTTACAGCTCAGCATCATTTTGGCATCACAACCACCTGTTTCAAGTTGGACTTAATGAGAAAGGAGGGGGTTTTCCTCCCCCAGTCTTTAAAGAAAGACTCCAGTATTTCCTCCCCCTTGATGCTATGACACTGTCCCTCTACCCCTCATGGTGTTGAAGAACATTTTCTGCTTTATTAAATTTGAATTATTAGCTGCTTATAATAGTTCTGGTTTTGTTTATAAAAAACTGTAAAAAAAATTCTGAGAACTGACAATGTTGGTGCACTTTTCTACCAAAGATAAACATTTCCCTCCAAATTAGTTACCAGAATAAGTGTTTGCTTTTTGTAATCAGCAGAATTTAGGGCTGCTCTTAAGACTTTCCCAAAACTGTAGGATTAATACAAGCACAATATTATATGGGCTCTGCATTTCTGTCTCAGTGAGTTAAAAATTACAGTTTTTATTACTTAGTTGTGTTAATTCTATCGCCGATACGGAAGGCTTCAAAAAGTATCCTCATGTGGGATTTGCATTACGTGTAGAGGTATAATGCATCCTCAACATCAGGAATTGCTTAAAACAATTGTGATAAATTAATGCAGAGCCCATTGATGACAGTTGTTTTAATTGTGACAAATTTGTGTCCAGCTGACTGGACACTAGATGAAATGAGTATTTACATTCTAATCTCAAGAACTTCTGGAAGCAGAACGCATCAGAGTGACTTCAGTTTCTGAGCCAAGCTGTAGCTAGAGTGAATGTTAGGAGCAAATCATTACTAATGTTACTGTGGGGACATTTGCTAATAAAACAGTGTTTTGTGTGGAGGAATGGCATTGATTTTCATCAAAATTAATCACAAGCTCTGCAAGACCTTGGAACGTGAGCATGTTTAACCTATCTAATGCTTCTAATACTCTAAAGTATTGAAAGCATCCTCTGCTTTCTGTGATTGAAGGAATGTACCTTGCTGTTTGTGGAGTACCTCATTATTAGTAACAGAACAAGTGGCTCAATCATATGAGGACTTGTAAAATTCCTGTAGCCATTCTTGGTTTATAGGTGTATTATTGTGGGCTCTTGTGATGTGTTTATCCTGCTTCAGCTGTGACAGGTCATTCTCTCGGAGCCATGTGTGACTTACCAACTCAGACCTCAAGTACCTTTTCAGTGTTGTGCACGGAGCAGGTGCTGGGGTGGGCTCTCAAAAACATGCCATGTGTTTTGCACCTTGTTACTTGCATTTCCTGTGTCTGTTCTCAGCTTTGTTGTTTCTTCTTGAGTGTTCTTTGGGCTGAAGCAGCTTTCTCTTTGGCTGATCTAATAGGTCACTGGTACTCCTCTCTCCTGTTGGCTGACTCTGCCATTCCTCTGTTTCCTTGTACATTGGTTTTGCACAGCCTGGTTTTTGGTAGCAGGGGACCACAAAGATGGATGGCTCCTGTGAGGAGCTGCTGGAAGCTTCCATTGTGTCCAGCAGAGCCAATCTCTGATGGCTCTGAAGATGGACCTGCTGCTGGCCAAGGCTGGGCCAGTGACAGAGCTTGGTAATGCCTCTGTGATGACATAGTTAAGAAGGAAATCAAAGTCACAGAGTTTTGCTTCTAGTCAGAGAAGAGCAGGAGGTGGGACGTGAGGGAAACAACATGGAGACACCGAGGTCAGTGGAGAAGGAGGGGGAGGAGGTGCTCCAGGGGCCGGAGCTGAGATCCCTCTGCAGGCCCTGGTGAAGCAGCTGAGCCCTGCAGCCCGTGGGGATCCACAGGGGATGCAGAGATCCACCCTCAGCCCGTGGGGATCCATGGGGGATGCAGAGATCCACCCTCAGCCCGTGGGGATCCATGGGGGATGCAGAGATCCACCCTCAGCCCACTGGGGATCCACGGGGGATGCAGAGATCCACCCTCAGCCCGGGGGGATCCATGGGGGATGCAGAGATCCACCCTCAGCCCACTGGGGAGTTTCCCATGCCGGGGCAGGTGGATGCCTGGAGGGGCTGTGACCCAGTGGGGACCCAGTGGAGAGAGAGGGCCCTGCTCCCCGGCTGGAGCAGCCTGTCCTTGGAGCACTGCACCCCGTGGGAAGAGCAGCATGTTGCAGCAGTTTGGGAGGGCTGTCTGCCCGTGGGGGGAGTTCACGTTGCAGCAGGTGCTGTAGGCCTGGTGCTCCTGAGAGTGGAGCCACGCTGGAGAAGTTCACAGAGAGCTGTCACCCGTGGGAGGGACCCCACGGCCTCACAGGGACAGGGCTCCTCTCCCAGAGCAGCAGAGGAAAATCTCGGTGATGAACTGACCCAACACCTCCCGTGCCCTGTCTCTCTGTGCTGGTGGTGGGAGGAGCTGGGGGGAGATTTTGTTTCCTCTCCTCTGCCAGCTGTGGCAGGGCAGGGTGAGTGAGTGACTCCTGGGGGTGCCTGGTGGTGTGCCAGTGTCAAACCACGACACCTTGGAACCTTGGGAAGAGGCTTTGCATTGTCTGCTTCAGCAGCTCTGCTCTGCAGATCCCTGCCCTGTCAGCTTCCTTTGCACTCCCCAGCGAACTGGGAGAAAAGGACAGGCAGGAAGCTTTGCTGCCTTGCTATTTCTGTCCCTATAAAGCTGATTTATGGCTCTGTGGAGCTGAGGATGCTAACCATCCAAAGTAAAAAACGCCACACTAGAGAGAACCCAGTTTTAACAGATTTAACAGGAGAGCAGCTCTGCATCAGTGGTTCTACCATGACAAAATTTTGGCAGGAGATGTATTATTTTTGAGATTTATGAAGGAGGAAGCTGCTGCTTAATTGAGACCTGCTCTCCAGAGGATGTGTTCATTAATGCAATTACGTGTGGGACTAAGTGGAGAATCTGTAATGACACGCAGTACCTTCCAAAGAATGCCGTCACCTGAGGTGAATATTGAGAGCCTGAAAACATGAATTCATTGCAGTCTTCTTTTGATGGTCATTGTCACACATGGTGGGGATAAGGTGTCTATAAATGTCACTTCTGATTTGCAGGTTTGGGTTTTAAACATATTTTGCTGCTGACTGTAGGAATGACATTGCTCAGGCGAATGTTGCTGTGCCTAGGCACATGTTTATTTGCTCCTTCAAGTTATGTCAGATTTTTCTCTTAAAATGCTTGATATGTGAAGGGTTAGTAAATCTGCTTTTTTGGCTGGTGTGTTGTTTGAAAAAAAACTAGTCAAAGGCACTTAAAAGCATGTAGGAGGAAAAGGGCAGGGTACAGTGAGCCTGCATTTGCTGCCTGGGAAGATTGCCTAAAACCAGCTGTTCTGGGCTCTTTCTTCCCCAAAGAGCAGTGAGAACAAACTGGGTGTAGAATCAGAGGAAAGGCAGTGAAGAACTGCATTGTGCCTGTGCTGGTCAACGTCAATGCCGCTTGAAAGTGTTGGTCTTAGGTCAAAGCTTCTATTTGTAAGGAACTGCAACCAGTTTGGCATATTGTGAGGCTGTTGATGGAATTGAGGTATTTATAAATGAAACAGTGCAAAGCGTTTCTGATGGGCATTACAGATGTGCTCCAGGCCCTGTTAATCTGAGTGGCAAAATTCCAGATATTAAGGAGAGCCAAAATCACAAACAAATCCTGATTGTTAATAATGGTAATGTTAAGGCATGCAGCAGAAAAAAACATAAGATCTTACTCAAAACCTTTTTGCAAGTGAGAAGAATTTCATTGGGTGAAAAGAGACTGAATTTATTAGGTAACAGTGTTTCTTGAATGGCTAAACTGTAAAAATTGATGGAGGTGAAAACTAAGGCCTCATTGAAAGCTAAATTGTTGAGAAGATCAGGGGGTCTGGCTGCTGTCTTCTGGAGCACTGTTCCTATGTTTAAATCGGATCTGTTGCAGGCTCATGAGTTGCCTTGCACAGTTAAGGAGCTTGGCTATAGGCTTTGTGGCCAGGAGCTCCTTGCTGATGCTCTGTTCAGCAGTCCTTGCACGCAGAGTTTGCTGCAGGGCTGTGTTAACAGGGCTTTCTCAGCAGGGATGTGAACTGCAAAAATTCAGGCGTAGAAACAGAACCTGGGGGAGTTGCACTGTAGATTTTGGAAGATAAAAACAGAAGGAGAGGTTTCTAATACAGGCACAGTAAACTCCTTCATTTGTGTGAGCTTTCCCCTTTATTTCTGGTGGTTTCACATTTGTCTTGTGGTGGTGTGACTGGGTATACTGTATTGGACTACGTACAAATGTTTCCAACATTTCTCTCAAAAAACCCCCACCCCTGTCTAAATACTGTGTAACTTAAATAACTTATCATTTGTATAATATCCGAGCACTAAAATAACGTGCTTTCTTTTTCCTCAAATGGGAAGTTACACTGTGTGATGTGCTGCCAGATCGGACTTGTACAGGAAAGGGTGAAGAAGAATGAGTAGTCCTGTCCAATTCTGTGCTTGGCAGTGCCACTGCTGTGTGCAATCTGCATACAAGTATTGTCCACATCACTTGGGCACCCATGGAAGCAAACAAGTTGAGCTGCTGCTAATGAGCTCCCTGAAGATGTGTTGGGTAAACAAGGTGTACATTATCTGTGTTGGAGATGATGTTTGCTAGAGTCATTTCTGTGGCATGAGTATCTTCAAGACTTAACTCCTGATGCAACTGTAACACAGGAGGACTGGGACAGATTTCAGTGTTTGAGGTTAAAGGATGTTGCAAGGTACTTTCTCAGCCTGAATCACTGCAGTTGGCAATCAGTGTCTCTGTACCAGGGGTGATTAGGAAGGCAGCCACGGAGTGGTGATGCTGTCTTGGAAAAAGTGGCTCTTGTACTGCTGCTGTTCTGCAGGGCTGCTAAATGTGGCTGTGCCAGTGGAAGGCTCTGGCACTGCGAGATCCTGTGTGTGTGTTACCACACCTCCAGTGAAACCTGGCACACTTCTGGCTTTCCCTCGGAAATTCCAGAAGGCTGGAGGCATTATTGGCTCTAGAAAATCCTAATGAAACTCAAGAGTTGTAAAATTCCTGGTGCAGCAAACAGGTTGATGCTTGTAATTTCTGTAAGAGAAAATGGAAACTATTCTCAGAATTACTCAGGAGGTAATGTGGCTTGTCGAGGGTGTGTGTGGAGACAGCTCCACATGTGTTACACGTGCTGGTAGGTCAGCTTGCAGGTGAGCCCCAGTGGAGAGCAGCGTGGCTCTGCAGGGAGTGGGCACTCCTTTGGGGAGCCGTGGAGAGAGAAATCTGTGGCTCTGGAGCAGCAGCAGTGCTCCCTGCTGGCTGTGGCAGCTGAGAGATCACTGGACTGCCCAGCACTGGGGACAGGCCATGGTTACCTGGCTTCTCTGCGCTCCAGGCTTGCTCAGCTTGGTGCAGGTGGGTAGGTTTTTTTGGGGTGGCTTGTGTTTGGGGTGTAACTGAGAGGTTTTTATGTGTGTGTCTCTGAGTTGTTGGTGCTGAGGTTAGAAAATTCTGGTGGTGATGCAGTAGATGCATTAGAAAAAGAATACTAGGAAAGTAAAAGTAGTACAAAGAGAAATGAAAGTTTATTGATATTGCTCTAATCTTAATAATACAGGTTATCAGAAGACAGTATTGTTTGTGGGGAATACTATTCCAGATTGAAGGGGGGAAAAAGAAAAAAACAACAACCTGATAATGTTTTGTCAAATAAGGCGCTTGGAAGAAAGGAGGAAAAAAAAAAAAAGAAAAACAAAAACAAAAACAACACTAAAAAGCCCCACCAGAAAAACCCCACATTCAGCTCTTATTGACCTGTTATGCTTTAGTGCAGGTAAACATTCCAGGACCCGGAGTTCATTCAGTTGATCAATCTGTTGTTTCTTTAAGCAGTTTAGTTATTTAATTCAATTAATGCTCTTATGTCCAGGACATGCTGTAGGCGTCTGTAGTTCTGGTGGCACCGCTGATTTAAGCCTGCAGGTCTCTGCTTTTCCAGTTAATGTAAAGCTGTTAAATATCTAAGGAGGACAAATAAAAATAGACCTGTGACCTAGAACACTTTGTAGTCTCTTCGAATTAAGTGCATTATTGTTCGTGTAACTGTCTTCAGGCAAAATGAGTATGAGGTTGTTTTTAGCCACAAAAAGTTAATCATTAAAGCTTTGGTCTAAAATTAGAGTAACTCGACTTAAAAATTTACTGGAAGGCAGAGAACAAGACAGTCATGTTTTAGTTTTTGGCATCGCTCCTTTAATTGCTTTCTGAAGTGCAGGTTGCATGACTCTGGCGCCTGGCCAGAGCCGGGCAGCGTGCGGTCACAGGGGACAGCCGCAGATCCTTCGGGTGCGGCTGGCACCGAGCGCTGCCGTCTGCTCCATGTGGGGAAACCGTTCTGGGACAATGGCACATCGGTGTTACGGGCTGCCTGCGGAGAGCTCGCATCTGTGTCATATTTTCGGTTATCTGACGCGTTGTTGTGAACGGACCGGGGCAGTAAACGTCCCAGCCTGGCCGTGTGTTGGTTGGTGTCCTTGCCGGGCAGGCAGGAGCTGTATGCCGGCTGTAAGCTGCCGGTTTCTGGGGCCGGCCCGCGCACAGCCCGTGCCCGCGGCGGGGCCGGCCCGGTGGCCGNCCGCCTCACCGCTGCCGCCGGCGCTCTCTAATGTGCTACAAGGATGAGCCCAGCGTTTGGAGCAATGGAAGTGGAGCACTATTCCAAGGGTGTCCTGCTCGAGCCGTTTGTCCACCAGGTTGGAGGACACTCCTGTGTCCTCCGGTTTAATGACAAGACCATCTGTAAACCTCTTATTCAGAGAGAACACCAGTTCTATGAGACTCTCCCGACGGAAATGCGTAAATTCACTCCACAGTACGAGGGTAAGTTACCAAACCTTTGAATGGGGTTGGGCTTTTCGTTTCTGTTAATGCGAGTGTGCTGTGCTCTCTGTTCTCTCTGAAATCTCTTCTGTGTGGAAGAGATTTTAGGGGTTTTTTTCATGTATTTTGATGTTGTCTGAGGCAGGCTGTGGAGATGCAGGGTGGAAATGCTTGCCCAGTTGGTGTTTGGGCTGACTAACAGCATTAGAGTAGAGCAACTCTGCTGGTGATAGCCCATGTATCTCCCTTAGGCACAGGTAAGTAGCTAACAGCTTGAGAACATTTTCAGTAATTATCTGGGTGCCTTTTTTTTTTCTTTTTTTTTTTTTTTTTG
>WEZZ01030788.1:59133-74326 GCA_013400585.1 Chloropsis cyanopogon
GAAATGCGTAAATTCACTCCACAGTACGAGGGTAAGTTACCAAACCTTTGAATGGGGTTGGGCTTTTCGTTTCTGTTAATGCGAGTGTGCTGTGCTCTCTGTTCTCTCTGAAATCTCTTCTGTGTGGAAGAGATTTTAGGGTTTTTTTTCATGTATTTTGATGTTGTCTGAGGCAGGCTGTGGAGATGCAGGGTGGAAATGCTTGCCCAGTTGGTGTTTGGGCTGACTAACAGCATTAGAGTAGAGCAACTCTGCTGGTGATAGCCCATGTATCTCCCTTAGGCACAGGTAAGTAGCTAACAGCTTGAGAACATTTTCAGTAATTATCTGGGTGCCTTTTTTTTTTCTTTTTTTTTTTTTTTTTGTGGATTTTAATTTTTTTTTGCCGCTTGTTTAATGTTTGTTTACAAAGGATTTGGTAAGGATGGATAATTGTGTTTTGTTTAAGCTTGGTTGTGGTCTCTTTTGTGCTTTGATTTCTCCTCTGACTTTCATTTTGATTGCAGTAAGTACATGCCAGTAAGGTGTCTTGTTGAATAGTTGCAGTGTTATTTCTGCCATTAAGGAAATGAAAATTCATGGCATTTAGNTTTGCCGCTTGTTTAATGTTTGTTTACAAAGGATTTGGTAAGGATGGATAATTGTGTTTTGTTTAAGCTTGGTTGTGGTCTCTTTTGTGCTTTGATTTCTCCTCTGACTTTCATTTTGATTGCAGTAAGTACATGCCAGTAAGGTGTCTTGTTGAATAGTTGCAGTGTTATTTCTGCCATTAAGGAAATGAAAATTCATGGCATTTAGGTAGGCAAGGATCAAGTAGCTGTGATGAGGCTGAGTCAGAAGTTATGTAGGAGTGGAAATTCCAGTTCTCCTAAGAATTGAACTAGTTAACAGGAATACTTCTTTTCCTTTCTCCTATTCCATCAACTGCTGCCTGATGATTAATAAACAATATGTCTGAAGCACTTTTTAAAAATGCAATTGCTTTTTAAAGCACTTTGATTTTAAAAACCATGATTGTGATGAAGTTTTGTGTTCTGTTTGTAAAGTGATGAAAGACTTAAGTGATGTTTCAGAGTTAATAATCTCTGCTCATTTACAGAGACTTTCTGCCATGTCTAATTACAAGTTCTGTTGGACTGGAAGAAAAATCTGATCTTTGAATGATACTTTTCAAAATGTAATAGAACAACTGTACCAGTGTATGTGGCTTTCTGGGAAGTTTGGGGAGGGATTTAGAGGGAAGGGGCCTCTCTTGGTCCACCTCTGTATTTTTTTTCCCCAGAGTAAAGGCAAAGAAGCTATTTGCTAGCTGGCTCCCCCACCTTTTTCCCTATGTCCTTTCCTTTGTGACATCAGGACAGAGTTTCTGTACTCCCTGCCCCAGCCACTGCAGGTTTGGGAGCTCCCTGCCCAGCTTGGAAATTCCAGTCTCTCACCAAGACCTCTCCCCTAGGTAGTGATGAGCTACAAGAACTGTGCAGACTGATTGATCTGAAACAGAGGGCTGGAAAACAAAATAAAACCAATTCAGACAGTTGTTATGGCTTCTTCATTAACCCCTGAGACTCGTTCGTGTAGTACTGGGCACGTCTGTCAGTGCTCCACTGAGACTCCTAAAATGCAATGCAGTGCTCTGGAGGCTCCTGAGGGGAGGATAGGGAGAAAAAATGCTTTTGAGGTTCACCATGTTTCTGTACCACAAACAGACTTGCCTTGTATTGCATTTTTGTTACTTATTCCACAAGATTGCTGCATAACCAGTATCAATAAAATACATTCCAAAAAATAGAAGAAAATGTGTAATTAAACATGGTGATTTTAAGTGGAAGCTTTTGGACTAGTTTCTGTTGTAATGTGACATTTCCCTTGTGTTGCTCTCCTTGCACATCTTTCCTTTCCCTTGGGATCTGTTGTTTGGATAAGTGCTTTTTGTTTTGCTGTCGTGCAAAATTTAAAAAGTTTTTTGGTGTGAATTTTTTTTGTGCAGGTCACTTTTCACTGCAAGATGTTAACAAATGTTTTACATCTCACTTAGAATTAGACCAGTCAGATTTTTTTTTAATTAATAAAAGACTTTTATTAATTAAAATTGTGTCCTGTTATTATTTGATTGTTACTTGACTGCCTCAGAGAGAGAAAATGACTTCTTGTATCATTGTTGTGCCAATATGATAAATTGTCTTTTGCGAGGTGTCATTTTTGTCTAGCTCTTTTGATATTTGTTAGGTTGGCAGATGAGGTTTGGCCTGTGGCAAGATAGAAACTAAGGACTGGGGTAAGAGAAAAAATAAAGTTGCTGTACTCTTCTACAGTGTAAAAGAACACGTTCTAAAAGGCTTGCCTGTCGCTTGAGCAATCCATAACTGTGTGGGTGCTTTTTCTCTTCAGGTGTGGTGTCAGTCAGCTTTGAAGAGGATGAAGATGGAAACTTATGTCTAATAGCATATCCATTAAATGGGGACCACGATAACTTAGAAAACTTAGATAACTCTGACTGTGAACCCAAAAGTAAGCTACTGAGGTGGACTAACAAAAAGACAGTGTTGTTAGAAAATGAGAAGATATCCAAGGAATGGGTCCGGCAGCACAGGAAAGAGGAGAAAATGAAAAGGTAAGTTTGAATTTTAGCTGTCACATTCTGGTCTCCAGAATTCCAGAGAATTCTCCAGATCTCTTTCGCTTTCATTTTCTTTTCTTCTCTCGTTTCTTTTGTTTTTCCTGACCTCTTGAGACAGGTTCACTAGTGAAACGAGTATGTCCTTAGCCCTCAGTAAAGGCTAAGTTGAGTTTTTTCATTTTTTTCTGCTGTGGTCAGTTGAACCAGGTTTCCCAAAGTTATTTTCAAAGCTTCAGAAAGAGAAAAAAACCACAAACCAAACAAACCCAGCCACAAAAAAGCACCTCTACAAACAAACAAAAAGCATTCACCCATCTGCAAAAGAGCAATAGTTAAAAATAAACCAATCCCAAACATATTTAAGTGCTGCTATGTATGGCATACTTTGTTAGGAATCCTGCTTTATCCCTGCTAGAGATATTTTCCCCCTTGTTCATTCCTGTTAATTGTGCCCACCATAAACTGTGAGCTGTGATGTGTTGTGCTAAAATCAGTGACCTTAGCAAAGGATAAACCTTAAAGTGCATTGCTGCCTCTGACATTACTTCATAGAAGTCATCCACAGAGGTAAAGGATATATAAGTAGAATTACTACGTATTTCATAACATTTGGCTATATGCTCATTTATGTTAGTATGGAAGTGGCTTTGTAATGCTTGAGATACTACTCATGGGCATCTTGTTCACATGTACAGAGAGGAAGATAAAGCTTTTGCTTGCTGTTAATGAAGTTGAGCAAAATAGCTTGTAAAGTTAAATCCATTGACAACCCCTCTTCAAGAGCTTATTTTTCCTCTTGACCTGTAATTTGCTACTTTGTTCTGTTCTTCTAGTCACAAACTGGAGGAAGAATTTGAGTGGCTGAAGAAATCTGAAGTCTTGTATTACACTGTAGAGAAAAAAGGAAATGTCAGTTCTCAGTTTAAACACCATAATCCTTGGAGCATGAAATGTCACCAGCAACAGTTACAGCGGATGAAGGAAAATGCAAAGCACCGAAATCAATACAGTATCCTTTCCTGAAAGTACCTCATAACAGTGGAATGAGTAGGGCTCTGCCTCTTGTTTCTTGAACGTTCTAGGTAAGAGTACAGAGCAGGCTTAACTGCAGTCCTGAGAGACTCTCTGAAGCTGTGATTTATTTGGCATCTTTGAAGGGTTTGCCAGCACTTTTCTTGAAATGGGCTTTTCCAGCACATAACAAACTCTACCTAAGCGAGGAAATTCAGAGAACTGCATTAAAATCTTCACACTGTGGCTTAGTGGATGTGTTTTACAGCGTAGTGTATCTGGTGTCTTCCACAAGAACAGTTTCTAGGGAGAGTTTTCAAAGGAGATGAGTTCTGTCACTTTTACTGTTTTGGTATTGGTGATGTTGAAAACCAGTGTCCTCTTCCTCTTTTCATCAGTTTCTTAAACAGAGAGGATGTTCCAGTGCCTGGAGTTTCTGCTTCTAGTAGCCTCTTTTTAATGAGCTTTAAGGAAAGTTGAATATAAACAGTCATGTAGGATTGAAGCATGAGAAACAAAAACTGACTGAATCCATGAAGGCTGAAGCACACTGGTTATGTGCTGTGGGACCATAGGCAAACATCTCCACCCTGAGCATTCTATCAAAAAATTATCTTGCTGTAGGCTTGGGTGCAACTGACACATCCTGCAAAAGTATTGGTATCTAAATACTGAGGTAAACAATTTTTCAGTGTGAGGAGTTTCGGTGATGGATTTCTGGAACATCCATGACTAATAAATTATCAAATTGATAGGAGTTTTTGGCTGCTGCCCTCACCACTTCACTGTAGATTATTATTCAGTTGCCTAAAAAGTGTGTGATTTCTTTGGAACAGTAATAATACAGATGTTTTGAAGTTGTAAAGATGGTATGAAAATGCTTCACTGGTTTTGAATGGTAATACAAGCACAAAATCTTCACTTCCCACAGAAAAAACAGTCTCTTGCTAGACACATTCTATTTCTGTATAACCCTGATTACTTTTGGTTTTCACCTACTATGGGAATTCACTAGTCTCTCTAGACCAGTAAAACTGGAACTGGCTTAAAACACAGTGGGCATCTTAAGTTTATGTAACAGTAATTTTTCTAGATTACTTCATACTAGGCATGTTTTGGGTATGCTTAAAGTTAAGAGTGAGGCACTGTAAAATCCGTGGCAATGTTTTTAAAACCTGTATCCCTCATTGTGAGGCTTGTTCCTTAACTGTTCAGAATTCATTTTGCTGGAGAACCTGACGTCTCGCTACGAGGTTCCGTGTGTGCTGGACCTGAAGATGGGGACCCGGCAGCACGGCGACGACGCGTCCGAGGAGAAGAAGGCGAATCAGATCCGCAAGTGCCAGCAGAGCACCTCGGCCGTGATCGGAGTGCGGGTCTGCGGCATGCAGGTCAGAGGGGAGCTCATCAGGGCTGGCCAGCAGTCCTGCACCTACTGCTGGCAGTGGAGCTTTGGGCTTATGTGGTCATCTCACACTTTGTTAGCATTGAGCTGCTGTGCTTCGTCTCCTTCACAGAGGGGAATGAGGGTTTGAGTAGCACTGATCACTTGGAGGTGGCAGCATCTGCAGGAGCAACCTGCAGCCCACGCTCTGCATCAGTGAGTGCAGGCTCTGAGCACACAGCCAGCCTCCTGCACCATATCAGCAGTTCAAAACTGTTAAATCTATTGATTCGTTAACAATTCAGGACAGCACAGGGAACAGTTACAGGGGGGCCAGTTATATGCATTTTGAATTAAGCATGTGGAAATTCATCAAAATATTAAGAAGCAATCAGTTCTGTTCTGTAACTTCGGAAAGCCACAAATCTTTCACTGCTTGAAGTAGACTTGTTGCAAAGTGCAGGCAAGAAGGGCTTGGTAAATACGATAAGACCTGTTGCCAGATGAGGAGACATTGTGTGGACTTTCACCTGAATTTTTTGTTTACTTGTTTCTGTATTCGTAGAGTGACAAATGGAAAACAACATGTTTGTGTTGGAGTTTTTTCCTGAAGCTTCTCTCCTCCTATCCAATAGATTCCAGGAATGCTAGCCGTGTTTGCTAGGACTTGTTCCACAGCAGGGCTGTTGGCTTATGTGATGTTCAGCTCACTGTTCAACTTCAGAGAAAAACATGAGGCGGAAGTGAAAGTGTGGGAGCTGCATTTCTAGCCACAGTGTGCTGGGATTTGAGCAGGGCATTCCCATTGTTCACTTTCCAGTGTTGACCTGTGCTGGAAAACAAAGAGGAACTCTGGAAGCACCTGCAATCCTTTCTTGACCCAGATGTTTAGTCATTATTGAACTATTGGTTGTATAGACCACTCTCCTACGCCTTCCTGCAGGAAGGCATTTTCCCTCAGGAGCACCTCTGACTTACTCAAATACAGATTATTATGGGGTGGTACACCTTGGTTTTGTATAGGAATGTTTACTGTCATTCAGATCTCAGCACGCTGAGAGTCAACCAGTACATCCTAGAGCAGAGGCAGGTAATGAGCTGAGTGAGTGGCTGTGGTACAAGTTGTAGCTTGACTTTGGAGATCCTGGCTGCAGCTTTCCTAATCTCACTTAAAGTTCTCGTTCTTACATTCTGGGTGGAAAAGCTCAAATCTAAACTGAAGGAATTTTCCACTTCCTCTAAGTTGCACAGGCGCTCCTTGATCTTTGATAGAAATTTCTGTAATTGTGCAAGAGCAGCTTTAGAGATTAGTATGTCATCTTGTAAAAGCTTTAAAGGAGCATGCTTTTTTAGTTTTTAAATTTTTTTGTGTTCCCTTAAGGCTTTGGTGTCAGTGTACCAGAAATTTTAACTATTCCTTTTTTCTTGTCTTGTGTTTGTATATGCAGGTCTACCAGGCAGGCACTGGCCAGCTGATGTTCATGAATAAATACCACGGAAGAAAACTCTCAGTCCAAGGATTCAAAGAAGCACTTTACCAATTCTTTCATAACGGCAAATACCTGCGCAGGGAACTCTTTGAGTCCGTTATTAAAAAACTTACTGAACTCAAGTCTGTGCTGGAGAAACAGGAGTCCTATCGCTTCTATTCAAGCTCCTTGCTGATCATCTATGATGGAAAGGAAAGGCAGGAAGTTGCCGTTGACTCGGATCCAGAGGACCTCGAGGACCTTTCAGAGGAATCTTCAGATGAGTCAGCAGGAGCCTATGCCTACAAACCGACTGCCAGTACTGTCGATGTCCGAATGATAGACTTTGCCCACACGACCTGCAAGTACTACGGAGAGGATAGTGTGGTGCACGAGGGCCAAGACACGGGTTACGTTTTTGGACTCCAGAATTTAATAGATATTATTAAAGAAATAAGAGACGAAAGTAGTGAATAAACAGTGTGAATGCACATCAGTAGAAAGCACTATTGTGACTCTTTGTATTCCAAAATTATTGGCCACTTTCTGGTGGTAGGAATCTTTACAGGTTCTGCAGGAATAATCCTGTCAGAGTCAGACTTGTTCAGAGGGCATTTACTTACATTGGTGCTGGACCTAGCACTGGCAAAACTTGGTATCCTTATTTATTTTAACTTTCTTAAACATTCCATATTTGATTACTCAGATACCTCTGTTATCCCTGTGTGTATATGTTCCAATAAAATTCTTTTTGTTCGTTGTAAGTGATGCTTCTGTTGTTGCTGGTGACTGAGGAGGAGATGAAGCTCAGATCTCTGCTCTCTGGTGTAATGCAGAAGCATCATAGGAGCAGCAAGGCTCACCTGCCTCATGAGACCACCTGTGGGATAGTGTGCCTGTCCTGGGCCTCCTGTCAAGAGTGGTGGGCAAACCCAGCAGAGCCACCGAGCTGGCAGGGCCCAGCACCTGCCCTTTGAGGAGAGGCTGAGACAACAGAGCCTGCGTAGATGGGGTAGAGACAGCTTCTGAGAGGCCTCCAGAGGTCCCTTCCAGCCAGAATGAGAACTGACAGCGAGAACTTGCTCTTGAGATCAACAACCTATTTCTTGTTCCTGGGTCTTGTAACTAGATCTGATGCCATGTAACCTATTTCTAGAGAGCTATAGATGTTATTCAACCTAAGCTGAGGCATAACGTGTAAAACTTGTTCAGGAATAGCTGCAACAGCAACAACCTGGACAGAGCTGCCGTGCCTGGAAAGTACCTTAACCAGCTTAAGATCCTACATGGGACAAACTGACAGGAAGGAAGCATCAGAAAGTGAGAGGGTAGTGAGTAACTGAAACAACAGAGTAACTAATCCAGCGGTTCTGTTACGAAGAGCATTTATCTAACCATTTTTATATGCAGGACTTCTCCCCTTGACAGGTTTGTACGTCATCATGATAGTGCAAGAGAAAAATAGGTGTGGAAGTGCTGAGGTAAGCGTGGGGAAGTTCTTGTTACAGATAAGCAGAATGAAGTAGTCAGTTTGTGCAGTAGAGTCAGATGAATCATCTCCCTGGCCCGTACTTTACCTGCAGGCTTGCTTAGGAGAGATGGGATATGACAGGAAGGCTGCAGATCTGCTTGTGGAAGGTCCCCCTCTTCAGCTGGGTGTAGCCCTGTAGCTTCAGTTTCATATTCCCCAGAAACTGCTATCAAGTTCTCCTGATCAAAGTCTGTCTGATGGCTCTCCTGTGCTCCTTTGTACTTTTTAGAGCAGTTTTTAACCTTTGCTTATACGTGAGTTTGTGGGTGGGCTTTTTTTGTTTGGTTTGTGTTCCACAGTGTTCAGGCTCAAACTGATGTGGGTTTTAAACAGTTTTTTACATCTTGCAGTCACCTCAGTATTTTATGCTGATGTCTCTGGAGATGGGCTGTTGTCTCTAAAGATGGGCTTGTCCAGCCTGAACAGGCCATGTGTTGCTTCAGGGTGAGACTCCAGTGGTGAGTGCAGCTGACAGGGCCCTGTGAACCACTCCTGACACTGGCTGCAAAATCCTGGGGCAAGAGGGGAGGATGGGGCTACTTACTCTTGGCATCTCAACTGCACAATGCTTTCAGCATTGATGAGCATCACTCCTGCCTGCTGTTCCCAGGACGCCCCCAGCACAGGGAGAGGGGCCATGGCTGCAACGTGATGTTTCCTTTTCAGTTCTCCAGTTCGGGATGTGATGTCCTCTGCTAATGAGCTAATGACGAGTGTCTTGGCAGGCACTGTAGTCTCCTATCGTTGCTGCTACTTATGAATAAGCCTCCCTATGCAGATTCATCTGATACACGGTTTGACTTTGTCATCTGAAATTAGCAGAGATAAAGTCCCCTAATGTACTTCAGTTACGTAGGAACGCTGGAGGGAATTCATAAAATCCAATGGGAACAATCGCATTTGCTCTGATGCAAGCTGCCTCCAGAAGCAGCCTGCAGACACGGCCCTGGGCACAGGCAGGAGCTGCAGAAGCACTGCCAGCAGGGTGAGCTCAGTCTGAACACGCTTTGAGCAGCATGGTGTCAGCTGCCAGACCTGGAGCACTGCGGGGTCCACATGGAATAATAGCAAACCCTCGGGTGCAACTGGTGCTGCTGCAGGAAGGTGGAGGGACCTGCCCCTGTGGGCTCAGGCCAGCACTGCTAAAATCCTTTTGTCAATATTGCCTGAGGATTAAGAGATGCTGTGCCAGGGCTCCAGAGCAGCAAGGTGGTTGGGAGCTTCCTGGGCTGCAGCAGCTGGGAGAGGGGGAGCAGGAACAGAGAAGACCTTTTTCATTAGTTACTTTGAGATATGTAACAGCAAAACATCAGGAGGAAAAAACCCTTCCTTGGCACCACATCCTGGAAGGTTAAAAAAGGGGCAACCCATGTGCAAGTACCCTTGCAAAGTTCAAGAGCAGATTTCTTTTCCTTACATGCTGTTCTGCACACATCCCTTCGAGCAATTCCTTATTTGTGGAAAGGCAATTGTGTAACTGACAACAGGCTGGGGTGGGAATGGGATTCCCACAATTCCTGTAAATGGCCCCCCAGCCCTGTGCCTGGGCTTCTTGGAGGACAGAAATGGGATGAGCAGGGGTTGGTGTTTGTGGTCACCTGCCTGTCAGACCATGGCAAAGGACAGAGTGATGGAATAAGGGGAGAGAAGCAGTTGTGCTCGGGAATAGATTCGAGGGCTTTTTTTTTGTGTGTGTGCTCTGAGCATGGCTCCCCACAGCTCTGGTCCTCCCTGGATTGTGAGCTTCCCTCTGTGCTGTGGCTGTGCCAGCAAGAGCACTGGGAAGGGGCAGCTGGGCTGGTTCCCTCGTGTATCCTGGGGAGCCTTGCACCATGGGAGAGGCACCTCCAGAGAACAGCCCTGCTGCTGGGACTGGGGACGGGAGCTGGGACAGCCTGTGCCCTGGCAGGGAGCCCCCATTCTGTAGCTTCTGCAGCCTCTGCTCCATGGAGGACAATGCCGAGCGCACGTCCCTGTTCCTCAAGGCTCCCCTGTGTCTGGTCTCCTCCCTGTCTGCTTCCTGATGCTTGGAGAACCCACCTTTTCCTGCCAGCCCTGCCCTAGCAGGACCATTGACCAGGGTGGCTGCAGTGTGCTGGGCCTGACCCTGCACTGGTGGCTTTGCAGGGGCATGTAGCCTAGTCTGGCTAGGTCCAGGCCCCTAGGCACCTGCTCCTGCTTTCCTATGGCTGCCCCTGGAGGATGCTGCACCAGCCCCAGGCTTGTGGAGAGCTTGCCTTACATAAATAGGTCACTTCTAGCCCAAAACTGGGGTGGCTGATGGGAATTGCCATGCATCAGCTGGCTAGAGATGAAACACATTCCTGCAGCTGTCACCGGTTTCTCCAGTGAATTGAACTCTGCTATGCTGGCAGGGCACAGGGACTGAGGTGGGGGGTGAGTGGTGCTCTGTGGACCTGCCAGGATGTTTTGGTTGGTAGCCTCCCTGGCACTGGGGCTGGGCAGGGCAGAAGCAAGAAGAGGCAGGGGACAACCCCTGGCCTTGCTGGAGGAGAGGGCACCTTTGTCCCTGCACTGTCCCCATCCCGTGCTGCTGCCTCTTGAGTAGCTGCTGGACTTCTTCCCCTGAGCTGGGTCTGTGCCAGTGGGGAGGGACACACAAATGCCTTTTATGGAGCAAGAACAAAGTATTTCCTTGTGGCCAAGCAGTGACAACTCACAGGGCAGCAGCCCGAAGTTGCTGTGCTCCCTGCCCAGGGGAGAATGGCTCACCGTGTGGCCCTGGGCCTGCAAAGGGCTCAGCCCCGAGCCACTGGGGACACGGTGGCTCTCAGGGGCAGAGGGACCCGGGTGCTGTGTGTGGCCCAGCAGCTGTGCCTTCCCTGTTTCTAATGGTGGTGGGCTTAAGTTTGTTTAGCTGGAGGCTGACAAAACTGGTGATGCTGTATGGGGCTGGGGGCCACTGTCTGTCCATCCTGTGCATGGATCTATCCTTGGCACGGGGTGAGGGTCCTGGACTGCCCTGTGACCATGTCCAGTGGTGCCCAAGCCTTGGAGTCATGTAGGGCAGAGCAGAGGGGACAGGGAATGGATGGATTGTGTCCCTGGCTGGGAGCAAAGCCTCCTTCCTTCAATGGTATGGAAATGAGGGCTGGCTAAGGGGCCTCCCCCTGCCCTCTGCTGCCTGGCCTTTGTTCAAAGCTTGTAACGCAGACACTTGACTGAAAGCAGAACAAACCCTGGAGACAGCCCCCACCAGGCTGAGCACCCCATTCCATTAGTGGGAATCCCCCTCCCAGCACCCCTCACCTGCCCACCAGGCCCCACTGCACCCACCCACCAGCCCAGGGCTCCTCCTCAAGGAAAGGATGTAAGCAGGGCCATGGTCGGTCCCTGCCCCTTCTGCCCTATAAACCATATGGGCAGCAAAGGGTAACGCTTGGCAACAGCCTCACATGGTGGAGGCTGCTGCCTGCCGTGCTGGGCTGCCAGCTCCAGATGAGGTGATGGGCTCTGTTTTCTCTGTCTTGGGTTTGCACCATAGCAGTGTCCCCACCAGCTGAGCTGTGACAGGCTGCACTGGCCCCACGGAGTCTTTTCAATATCTCTTTGAAAGAGAAGCAGAGGAGCTCCTGCAGCCCACAGGGGCAGGATCCACTGCTGCACCCCAGGCAGCCCCTTGTTTTGCAGCTCTTCCCACATGCAACGGGAAAAGGACGTGAGCAGGGTGGTGTTGGGCAAGGCAGGATTGGCCTGCTCGGAGAAAGACGTGAAGCCAGGAGTGTCCTTCACCCAGCAGCTGGAAGGACAGCCTGGGGAGCCCAGTGGTGCTCTCCCTGCCAAGCACCTTACCCCTGTGCCCCACTTCCCTCACCCTCCAAGTGCCCTCTGTCTGGCTATTGGGCTGGTGGCAGAGAAAGTGGCATTGTCCTGAGGCACTTGTTTCCGGAGCACGGCATTGGAGCCCGCAGCGCTGCCCCGGTGGGGAGCCGGGAAGGGGCAGTGCCGGCCCACAGAGTGCGTGGGCTGGCAAGGGGCTCATCAGGTCTGGACATGAGCAGAGTTTAACAAAGAGCAGGGAGCTGTTGTGTGAAGCCAAAGAGCTTGTTTACTGAAGAGAAGCTACAGGGCAGGCTGGGCTGTGTGCTGCTCGCCTTGTAACCTGCAGCGCCTCAATCCTCCCCGCAGCATCCCCCGCACCCCCCCTCCACCATCCCTCAACTCTCCCGACCTTCTGTCTTCTTCGTTTCTAGGAAGTGCAGCTGTTGGCAGGCACTGGCTGCTCCTTCCTCCGGCCACAGGAGGGGTCTGGGCCCCAGCCAGGCCCGGCTTTGTGCAGGACGGGTTGCGCAAGGAGCCCTGTGGGCACCTCGGCCCCGCAGGCAGGCGGAGCAGAGCGGTCCCAGAGCCACCCAGTGCCCCGGCAGCTTCGGCTTCTCCAAGTGTTTGCTCTGCGGGGAAGCGGCCGCCAGAAGAGCAGCGCCTCGCAGGCGTTTTGGGGGCTAAGCACGGATTACTGTGTTCCTTGCTAGCGGCAGGAGCAGGGCTTGCTCCTGCCCGGCGGAGCACCCTTCCCAGCTTGCTGGCAGGCTGCGCTGGCTTGGGGGCTTCTCCCGTAAGGGAGCAGATGTAGTTGGAGAGTTGGAGAGGCTACAGTGCCTCTGGAAGCGACACTGATGTATGTAATTGGGGGGTCCTATCTACAGCCTTTTAGTGAGGTTTTCCAGGAGGTAGGGCCGTCAGGACACTGGGAAATAAGGACATGCCCAAGAGGCACTCCAGTGCCTGGCCATCCTGGCCATGGACACCCCCAGCCCCCGCAGAACACACTGAAGGCGCTGTCCCCAGAGCTGTGGGCCTGGGGTCCTCACACCACCTCACATTCCTATGACTTTTCACCCAGAGAGAGCTGGTGGGAGTACAAAAATATTTGTATACCTAAAAGTAGAGCGATTGATCCCACTGCTGTTTTGCAACGTGTTGACGAGCAGACGGTTCAGAATTATATAAGTGTATGTGGAACTGGCAAGTTTGTGTTCCAATCATATGAGGGCTGTTGTGCAACACTTCCCCTCCGCAGCTCTGGAGGAAAACAGGAGTGTGGGGGCTGCCACGCGTGCACTGAGCCCTTCACGGCTTACAGCGATCCCAAGGCTCTGAGGGCAAGGGATGCAAGTATTATTTTCCCGAGGTCTCAAGTTCAGCTTTAAAAGTCACCTGCAAGTGACGCAGCAGGATCCTTGTTCCTTGCCCCTCCCTGTCCAATATAAACCACCCAGCACTTGCAATTCAAAGCTGATTCCTCAGCAGCAGGAATTTGTCCTGGGCTCCGCATTCTACCCAGGATTTGCAGGGGCCTTTACCGAGGAAATCCTTCCCAGCCGCTGTCTGGGAGAGCTGGGATGCTGTTCTGAGCACATGAAGAGACTGGGGTGCTGCTGCTGCTGTGCACGTGGGAGGTGCTTGGTGGGCGCTTGCATCCCCCTCAGCCGCCTCTGCCTGCCAGCACAGCCTGTGCTGCCGACTTCGTGGAAACAAAGCGCCGTTATTCCAGGACAAACAGCTGGGCTTGTGCCAGGGAGTGGCCAGGGCTCACCTGGAGTGGGGACACAGCGGCAGGGTGAGCACTGCAGCCAAACGGGGCAGGGGATGGGCGAGCAGAGAATCCTGTTCCCGTGGGATATGGGTGGTACCAAGAGCAATGACTCCACTAGTGGGAAGGTTTTCTCTCCTGCAGTGGCAATCCCCGGCTGCCCGGCCCTTGCCCACCGTCATGCTGTTCCCTGCTGGGCATCTGGAAGGGACAGTGACCAGGCAGGAAGTCCAGACCTGAAAGGCTCCTGAAGGATTCAGCCGTGATTACATCTCACAGTTCTCAATCAAAGCACCCTGCTGTTTTTCCAGCCTGAGTGTGCCCAACTTCAGCTCACTGCAGTGGTTCCCAGCACCCGCTGCAGTAGGGGAGTCTAGGCAACCGCTCACTCCCACTCCATCCTCCATCCCTGCGTAACCAGGATCAGACAGAATTATCTCGCTGCTAGTGCTGGGGAAAGTGAGGGCCTGGGTGGGTTGTGCTGGGAGCAGGCAGGAGGTTGTGGCAGCTGCAAGCCTGGTTTTTATTGTATTACCACCAGTTGGATTGGGTTGTGAGTGGTTTCTGGATGAATTAAACTCCCCTATAACTGTGAGCAGGGATCTGTGGACCATTTTGTCTCTGCATCCCTGCATCCTGACAGGATGGTGGGGGGGCAGGATGGGTGAAGGGTGTCTTTGTGGTGGGCTTGGCTGCAGGAATAGGTACTAGTCCCACTGGTTACCACCCTCTTAGGCTGTCTGTGCTGGCTTTGTCAGGTGGAAAATTTGTCTTGTTCCTAGGGCAGCATGGAGAAAGTCCTGGCTGGGGAAGAGGGAGGGGGGACCATGCGCTGCAGGGCTGCTACCCACTTCCCTGGGACAGTGAGAAGGGCTCAGATCCCTGAGCAGCAGGGCTCAAAGGAAGCTGCTGATGTCTTGGGAGCTGGGGTGGCTTGCAGGGGTCTTGGACCAGTTGGGGTAGTGTCCCAAAGGGTTGTTCTCCTGGAATGGGGCAAGGAGATGATTGGGGCTGAGGACTGCTATGTCTTCATGGAGAGCTCCAGGCCTGACGGGCTGTGTCCCACGTCCCCGCGGCCACGTGCCAGGTCACTGTGTCCGCTGCGGGTCAGAGCCAGCCCTGGTCGTGCCCTGATCCCATGCTGGGGGAATGGCGGGGGACGGGGCCGGCCCAGGGGAGCTCGCTGGGGGAAGCCCTCGTGGCACCCAGGGTGGGGCTGGCGGGCACACGAGGACTCTGGGGACTCGGTGGTGCCGGGTGCTCCCATACGGGATCCCGAGAGGAGGGGCAGATTTAGCGGGGAAGCGATGTGCCTGCGGCCAGCGGGGCCACGGCGGGGCTCGGAGGGGCCGGGCGCGGGTGGGCGATGGGCGGGAGGCGGGAGAAGCGACCCCAGCAGCCGGCAGGGACCCAGGCAACTGTGTGGGTGAGGAGGGACACAAGGGGGCCGCGGGAGCGCCCGTGCTTAATGGATCCTGCCAACAGCCCCTCGGGGTCGGTGCCGGGGGTCAGTCCCGTGGGTCAGTTTTAGGGGTCAGTCCCGGGTGCAAGTGCCGGGGGTCGGTGCCGGTGCCGGGGTCGGTGCCGGGGGTCAGTCCCGTGGGTCAGTTTTAGGGGTCAGTCCCGG